>JAGTTF010005525.1:145943-157731 GCA_019095985.1 Streblospio benedicti | reverse complement strand
TCTCATGACAAAAGACCAGATGTTGAAATTCTCGTTTACGCTATGCTAGACACACAGTCTGATACTACATTTTTACTCGACTCCACGAGAGAACTTCTGGAAATACAGGGCTCCGATACATCGTTAATCCTCTCCACGATGTCAAGGCAAAATGAAATCATTGCCACAAAGCGAGTATGTGGTCTGAAAATCAGAGGATACAAACGCGATGTAGTCATAGACCTACCACCCTCTTACACAAGATCTCAAATGCCAGTGAACAAAGCTCACATTCCCACCCAAGAAACTGCAAGAAAGTGGGATTACCTGCAACGAATAGAATCAGAACTAACGCCCCTAATCCCAGAGATAGAGGTTGCACTTTTGATTGGCTATGATTGTTCAAGGGCCCTTTTGCCGCGGGAGGTTCTGCCGGATCCAAATAGTGTGGGACCATATGGACTGCTCACAGACTTGGGATGGTCGATTGTGGGCACTAAATTGGCTAGCGAGGATGATGGACCCATTGGTGTGAGCCAGCGAGTGTCGTGTAATATCGTGGAATCCAGCACTGGTGTCGTCGTTTCAGGGTCAAGAATGAAGGAGACTCCGCTGGAGCCATCGCCGGGCATGCCTCTTCCGTTCGTCCCTGAGCAGCTACCATTGGATAGTAGTAGGAATGTGGCAGAGACACGACTCAAATCACTGAAAAATGAAGCAGAGAAGCAAAAGAAAAAATGCTTGTGTGATCCACGTATGATCAAGCGACAACGGTTGAAAGAAAAAGAGCCATGGAAGAACTTTCAGGAAACAGTAATAAAATTGAGTCTTATTATTGCTTTGGTCATACCAATATTTGTAGCTTATAAAGCATCTCATGTAGAACTAGATCTCACAGAATTCGATCCTTTCGCTGAATTGGAAATTGACTGGGGAGCAAGTGACAAGGAAATTAGAAAGGCGTACAGGACACTCTCACTGCAGTACCATCCAGATAAAGCAAGAGATCCTAAAAGATTTACGAAAATTACAAGAGCTTACAAATCGCTAACTGATGAAGAAACAAAGAAAAACTGGGAAGAACATGGTAAGCCTGATGGACCAGGAGTAACCTCCTTTGGTATTGCGCTTCCAAAATGGCTGATAAAAAGTGAAAATTCTGTTTGGGTGTTAGCAGCATATGGCTTGGTATTTATGATCATACTTCTAGTTACTGTCGGTTCATGGTGGTATAAATCTATTAAGTTCAGTGCTGAGCCGATTTTAATGGATACAACATAGTTGTATGTGCATTTTTTCCAAAAGACGCCAAATATGATGCTTGAAAGAGACTGAAGCCTCTGACTGTATTGGAAAGACCAATACACAAGCTCGTCTTAATGAACGTTGAATAACTCATATGTGTTTAATTAATACACAAGCTCGTTTTCATCTTGAGTTATACCTGTACATTTGAACTATATTTTGAAGATATCTGAAGCTTTCGGCCATCTTCGTTCTCGTTTTGTTAATGAATGTAGAATAACTCATATGTGTTTAATTAATACACAAGTTCGTTTTCATCTTGAGTTATACTTGTACTTTTGAAATATATTTTTTGAAGCTATCTGAAGCTTTCGGCCATCTTCGTTCTCGTTTTGTTAATGAATGTAGAATAACTCATATGTGTTTAATTAATACACAAGTTCGTTTTCATCTTGAGTTATACTCGTACTTTTGAAATATATTTTTTTGAAGCTACCTGAAGCTTTCGGCCATCTTCGTTCTCGTTTTGTTAATGTCAATGTTGAATAACTCATATGTGTTTAATTAGTATTTGATGATTAATTTGTTAGCAAGCGACATTAATTATATCGATGTTTGTTAACTACATATACTATATTTGTAAAATCTTTGAACGTAGATACACTTACTTAAATTACATTTGTAATTTCGGTGGGGAGTGTTCTGGACTTAGCTAAATTATTTGTACATTTTATTAGTTTTAATGACTTACTTGTTTATTAGTAACTTGACATGGTTATGTAGGGTTAGTTTGTTTTTGTTCATAATGATTTATTTTGCATAACTACATCACAGTATGTATTTATTTCGTATTTTTACACAAATTTGATGACTTTTGTCTAGTTTTCTGGTGCCCTGCAACTCCCTTCCTGTTATTAGTATTCCGCCACCTGCTTGAAAATAGTCCCAGATATTTATATGTATTTTTGGTAAATAAGATAGTAATGAAATATTTTGTAATATGTAATTGTCTTTAATGGATCTTTTACTTAATGTAATTTACCTTGTAATTTTATATCACCTTGTATTTTTATATTTATGGTCTTTACAGTGCGTAGTAATACATTATTTTGATAACCTTAGCAACCAGAATAAGTGTAAATAAACAGATACCAGTGAGATGCCAAATTGATGTGCATTTTTAGTTATTAAGGAAATTTTGCTGATATTTAGTTGAGTAAGAGCAAAAATAAGGTTAGTTTTAATCTTTGTTATATTGTTATTAAATTTGCATTCATTTTTATTATTGTCACCTAATTTCAAGGTAATTATTAGTACTTTATCATATTTGTTTTTATTATCTAGTAATATTTTTATTGTTAAATTTGCAGTTTCACGAGTTTTATTAAATAAAGAAACAAACGAAGTCAGTAGAAGCATGTCGATTAAGGCTGGCACCAAGCTAAATATAGAGTAAGGTGTCAGACAGTGTGATTGCGCAACGCTGCATACAGCATATAGGCGAAGTTGAAGTGTGATTCCTTCGTCAAGGGAGGTTGGTGTAGTGGTCTGCACACCCGACTATGACATATAAGACCTGTCTGGTTCATAGCCGGGAGGTCGTGAGTTCGATTCCACGATCTTCCAAATCACATTTACAAGTAAGACTGACTTTCGTTTCAATATTCCAATTGAATTGTACTAAATGATGATTTCCCCGATTGTTTGTGTGACAACCTCCCACAAAAAACTTGAAAATTAAGATTAGTAAAATCTTTAAAAGTTGCCAACTTTGGTGAACAGATAAAGGTCACAAAAAGCTGAAAAATTATAAATTATAATGATTCTTGGAAGAATATCGTTAAAAAGAGTTATGGTTTCTTAATTAACCATTTATATGGGTAGTAGTAAGGACCATATGTGTGTCTTTGAACACAAGCGAGTCAATATGACACGTCATGGTGGGGGAGGGGAGGGGCAAAGAATAATGACACGCACAATGACAATGGGGTGGGTGGGGAGCCTTGGGTAAGTAATGCTAAAAAAAAGCGATGGCGTCATTTATGAGTGATCCCTTACCATAGACACAAAGAGCAATACACTTAGCTTTGTCTCTTGTTTTGACCTCTTGGTCATGGCAAAAGATTAATACACAGGGCCATTGTGGTAGAAGTACTTCCCTTTCTTAAATTCTTATTGCATTGCTTCAGTTGCTGAAGCAAAGCCTTGTTTTGTTGCGTCGCTTCAGAAGCTATTCATTTGTATGTCAATATGTATGTCTCTGGACAAGCTAAAGCGCATATCAATGAACTGATTTTGTTCAAACTTTTACACAACTATGTGGTATGATGCGACATAGAAGTGTTTTTGGGTTTGGGCACTTTGCCAATTAAAATGTGCTTTGAACTTTAAAACTAACTGATATTTTTCCTATACAAGTATGTGTGTCCAGTGAATGATCAAGTAATCAAAGTTGTTAGTGTGTGAGTGAGATTCCATAGCTTGAAAATGTTTATAGACCTCATAAAATTCCGTCCCCATATAGGATTCGAACCCACGACCTTCTATGATGGAATTCCATTCTCTTTGCACTCTATATGTAGGTACCATGAGCTGATGGCAGAGTGCACAGGGCTTTGACTTCATGACCAGATGATTGCGAGTTCGAATCCCCCACTGGGTTGACTGGTCACACGATTTTTGAGGTCTGCTTAGACACATTTATCAACATTCAACAGCATCCATGCACTTTTTCTTTGTAGTAAATCTCTATATAATCTCAAGGCATCTGACTGCCTCGAATGATGGATATGTTTCTGGTATCAGAACCAGGAGGTTTGTGTCCATGCTCTATCAGGGTCACTTCAAATATGTAATCAGTACATTAGGGGCCGTTTGGACACCAGGGGTATACTTTATATTGATATATTTTTATCATCATTTTTTGTATTTCTTCTTTCCCTTTCAAGTATTTATCACACTTGTCTCTAATCGCCCGGCATCTCGTCTCTACTTGTCTCTCCTTGCCAGATACTCACCACAAACCTACGGGGTGAGAGTGGCTAGGTTTGGGATAGTGAAAGGCGATTGCTACCCCCACTACCAATGGAAAGTACATGTAGGTCAGTTGTCGGGGATTAGGGGGAAATTGTTTGTGCTCCAATCGGCCACACTAGAATCGGCTGTAATTATCACAAATCTGCCGTGCTCTGTTTGTATAAAACACTACACAATACACGGCCTCACCAACTAAAATCAGTGAATACAGTCACACAGTCACAGTACACACAGCCTGTTTAAGGGTAAATTATAAGTGTCAGTTATAGGCTAATTTAATTTCGATAGTGACGTGACACTGGAAATACATACATGAGGTGAGCAATCAAAAACATTGTGATTTCTTCCCAACACCAAACAGCAGTAGTATAGAGCCGGTATAGAACATTTTAATTAAAAAGCCATTAATCAGGCCCCCACCCATCATAGTTACCCAGCACCTGTCAAGACAGGGTTCCATCCATCATAGTTACCCATCACCTGTCAGTCCTGCTCACACTAATCAAGTCTGAAGCGCTGTCGAGTATGACAGTTGACGTGTTGGGTGCCAGCTGGGCCTGTGGAGAGCACTGCTGATATCTTTAAAAGGTGATCCAGAATCTTCTGAATGTTTTTCTAGCTGCGAGACATCAATATACCTAGCGTATCTTCAGCATAAAAGACATATGATAAATGTGACTTAATCATTTTATACAATTCGTTGTACAACACGGATAATAAAATAAATACCATATTCGTAATCTAGACGGTTTTCTCATCAAATACACGTATTAAACTTCCAAATCCGATGAAAAATAAGCAAGATATTAATTTATTATCACGTTTATATATATATACAACCATTCTTTTACACAATATCATAATATCCGGGTTAAAAATGTCACACACACACAAAATACGCTCTCTTCTTTTACAGCGAAAAACATTGCTCCATAATAAATTCCCCCAACAATACTGACTATCTACTTGCTTTTTTCACATCACCCCATCACAGGGTATAACTCACATAGGAATCAAACTGCATCAACTTAGTGGCGCAAAGACCTTACCACCCAGGAATATGTGCTAGTATTTAAAAAATAAATACATCTCCAGCTTAACATTTTAGTATAAACTCTATATATCAAAAAACCAATGTAGAGATATATATGCATATACATTGCTATCAACTAGTTTTTTTTTTTTCCTCTTCTCTACATAATCGCCACTATCGGCGCATGAAGAATCAACGTGACAACACAACTCGTGACTTATGGAAAAATCAGACAGTCTGCACTGTTGCAAATGCAATGTTTGCGTTGTGATTTACCACCGTAGACACTTCTAACAAAATGTGCATACCATTGTTTATATATATATATATATATATATATATATATATATATATATATATTATATATATATATATATATATATATATATATATATATATATATATATATATATATATATATATATATATATATATATGTTAAATACACGTATTAAACTTCCAAATCTGATGAAAAATAAGCAAGATATTAATTTATTATCACGTTTATATATATACACCCATTCTTTTACACGATATCATAATATCCTGGTTAAAAATGTCACACACACACAAAAAATACTGACTATCTACTTGCTTTTTTTTTCACATAACCCCATCACAGGGTATAACTCACCCCCATAACCCCGCTGATTATACAGAGCCAGTATATCTCACTGTTCTCAAAAAAAACATGACACTGATTTTACATCACAGGCGCACACGTGAGGTGTCAATCTGACTGTAATCACACCCGTTATTGCGTACAAAGACACCTAAATTGATAACAACATCCCTGCTGCAAAAACAGGAAGCTCTCAATTATTACTGATAAAAGCAGCACTCGACATCCCTCTCTCTCATCTTAAACAATTGCAGATGTACACATCACCGGGGCGGCATTAAATTCGTAGCTCCCGTGGCACGTTTCCGCTCAGCTCATTGTTCATAAAGCGCTAGGTTCTTAACCAACACACACATCATTTTAAACTGTGAGAATGACTGGTTTAGAGGAGTTACTGTTAGATTCGATATTGAGGCATTACACGCCTTTATATAATGTGATGAAGTCGGAGCTAAAGGAGAGTTTAAAAAGTGTATTAACAGCTCTAATACCACACCTGAACTCAAATTCGAAGAACCCATCGAGCAACTGAGAAGAGCTGCAAGTGCTGGGAGCATCACTGTGAAAATCAGTTGATGTACGCCAATGCTCTAGCAGCGTTACATCTGTTGCTCCCCCGCCCCCTCAAGCGGTGATGGTGAGAAGAGGCCCGCGCCAGTGCGAAAAAAAAGACTCGGACGCTCGGATGTCGACAGGTGGAGGCGGCTATATCATCGGTATTAGGGGACTGGTTTCCGTCGCCACTGTTGTTCCCCACGCCCTAGTAAAGGGAGGCACGTCCCCGTGAGGTGGAATGATAAGCCCCGCCACCAGGGACTTAATCGTCATTGCAACTTTACGGTTTAATCCCGTGAAGAAGAAGAAGATTAAATTAAAACTTTTAAGGACCAGCCATTCTGAGTCTGATAGTATTTTTAATTTAGCTGGTTTTTTTGTTGTTGTTACCCCACCCGGGAATGAATAACCACAAAACAAATTGTTTTGCTAAATAACCCTTAACCAGAGGGATGAATGAGATAAATTTTGATAAATTTTGACAAACACATTGTTTTTGCAACTTTAATAATGGGTCGTAAATATTACATGTAAAACTTAACTAAAACAAGCAAGACCTAAATAATGTCTGGACCTGCGTCGTGCGTAATAGGAATTCCTATGAATATGCATATCTTAAATGAAGTTCTTGTTATAAACCAAAGTTTCATTGCTCTATATTAATTAGTATAAGAGGAGTAGCAGAGACAAGCTATTATTAGTATAGGAGGCAAAAAATTCCTCAGTTCAAAGTACGACTAAAGAGGCATAACTGTTATAAAAATTGTAGAATATAATATCCCTGCTAATAAGAAGCTTCAGAATTTCTAAGTTCAAAGAGACATAACCTTTCAGAGATAGATAAATGCATATGTTAGCTACCTCACTGCTATTATATTGAAATTAGAATTTATACATGTTCGTGTTCAACAGGACAGTCATTCAGGAAGCACATTTAGTGCTTAAATATGCTGTGCACTTAATTCTCTTTAGTTGATAGCAGCATCATAGGCAGGGAGGACATTATGACCAATTTTTTTAATTATTTCTCAATGTTATTATGGGGGAAGTTAGCCCGCCAAACCTGCATTTTTTATTTCATAAGGCTGAGGGGTTACCCACCCCCGGGCACCCTCAGCTAAACCCAACTCTGGGCCTCTCTTTAGTTGATAGCAGTATCATAGGCAGGAGGACGTTATGACCAATCTTTTTAATTATTTCTCAATGTTATTATGGGAAGGTAAACTCCAAACCCCGCGTTTTTACTCAAAAAAGGCTGAGGGGCTACCCACTGGATGTCCCCCCGGACACCCTCAGCTAAACCCAACTCCGGGGGGGCAAAGCCCCCCACACACCACCGGGAGTTACATGTTTATGTTGGGTCGACCCGTTAGTAGTAGCAGAGACAAGCTTTTGAACAGCTATTAGTATAAGATACACACAATTTCTAATTTCAAAGAGGCATAACTCCCATAAAAATTTTTTGAGAATCGAAATTACCTGTCAATATGCACATCTACATATGATGTTCTTGCTATATACCAAGTTTCAATGCTGTATGTTGGAGTCGTTTAGGAGGTAAGCGCAGACAAGCTTTTTACTATGGACGGACCCGGACGGATGGATGGACGGACGGACAGAGTGAGGCGGTTCCTAGACCTGCTCTGCCGTTGGCGGCAGTAAAAAACAGAAAACACACACACACACACACACGAAAAACAATATGAAAAAACAAAAACTAGTCCTCAACTAATGCGACTCGGAAACAACAGGTACACGCCGTCTCTGACACAATTCAGTTGTTGCCTGAAATACGACCACCTCCCTATCACTCTCTGACTGTTGTTCACCCTGACGGGGTGAGCCCATGAAAAAACCTGCACTGGCTGGTCAGCCATCACGGCGGGCCTGTCTCCATTGCTGGTGGGGTGAGGTCGGGTGTATCAGGGGGGCTCCAGGCCTGACCACGGCGGGTGGGGTATCGGGTGTGGCAGGGGTGGCTGGAGGTGTAGCAGGGGTGGCTCCAGGTGCCGGTCTGACCACCCCTGGGTGGGGTGAGCCCGGGTGTGGCAGGGGTGGCTGGAGGTGTAGCAGGGTGGCTCCAGGCGCCAGTCTGACCACGGCGGGTGGGGTGAGGTCGGGTGTGACAGAGGTGGCTGGAGGTGTAGCTGGGGGGTGGCTCAGGTGCCGGGTCTGACCACAGGGCTGGTGGGTTGAGGTCGGGTGTGGCAGGGGTGGCTGGAGGTGTAGCAGGGGTGGGTCCAGGCGCCCGGTCTGACCACGGCGGGTGGGGGTGAGGGGGGTGTGGCAGGGGTGGCTGGAGGTGTTGCAAGGGTGGCTCCAGGCGCCGGTCTGACCACGGTGGGTGGGGGTGAGGTCAGGTGTAGCAGGGTTGGCTGGCTGCTCTCCATGCTCGGGTGACATGGCGAGTAGTGGGACCCCACAGGCTTCAGTATCGGTTCTCGAGCCCGCCGCCACCTCCGCGAGACGGACACAGCAACAACAATCACTAGCATGGCGCCAAGGAAGGCGCCACCAGCACTCAGCGCCAGAACCATAACAGTACGCTATGAAATACGTAAACACTACATTAAATTCATATATATACAGCTGAGCGTGTTATGTATAGAATTTTAACGTTTTTTTTCTATTCCACATAATTGACACACACACACACACATGCTTCATCATATAGCCATCAATTATTTACAATCTAAATAACCCGGAAATACGGTCCTTCCAGCTCCACATTATATATATATATAACCCATCTACATATACTTTTATATTCTAGATATATAAGACATCATTAACACCACAATGTTTTACAGATATAATTTCATACGTAAATATATACTTACATCAACCAACTCTAGTGGTGTGACGCTGGTGGTGCTAGGGGTCACGCTGGTGGGGCTAGCCGCTTCAACCTCCTGCATAAAACAACACGCTTTTTTTAAAAAAAAACTGGTCTTAGACATAGCAAAAACGCAGTCATTATTTTTTTTTAAAAAATAGCTAAAATATTAGGCTTACATCGGTCAACGCATCGGCCAACCACAGGGTGGTACCGTCGTCGCCAGGCGTCACGCTGGTGGGGCTAGCCGCTTCAACCCCCTCACGTGTGCTGTCATCAGCAACCTGCTGAATCCATATAAAGATTGATATATATTTAAAAGTCATAAAAAACCAGCTCAGGCTGACTACACCTCATTAATATGGACCCAGCCATGAGTAACATAACTGACCAAATCGTCAGAATTCTCATGACATCACAGTCACATGACAATGGAAATCATCAATCCATGCTTTTCAGTTTGATATGCCTTATACTCATGTTGCTAATAAAAATATGGAGCCAGTACCTGAAATTTGTGAGTATTAGCACACCTATTACACATTTTATTTACCGTAAAAATAGTGATTGTCTTAACATGTGTTTTATTCTATTACAGAGGGATAGAGAACCATCAACCACAGTGACACAGCCCGAGGGAGAGTTGAAGAGCATGGGTTTATGATGTAAAAAAATAAATAAAGACAAAAAAATGTCATCAATCATTCCAACACGCCACCATCAATCGCTACAGCTAAACAGCCCCTCACATAGATCATATCCTGAGCACAGCCTGTCAAGTTTGGACAGACCCTGCCTCCACTAGCATAAAAAGGCCCAGCACCTCTACCCCCCCCATACATGCCTCACTAGCATTCAGCAGAATCATATTACACAATTTTATAACAGTATTTAAAAAAAGGGTGTGAACATGGATAACACGCCGAGTCGGGTCAACTGAGCCCGCATTATTTTAAAACTTTAGAAATGTGGGGTTTTACGCACGTATATCGTGAGCGTTGATTAACTGTGTATGTGGGTATTAGGGGTGTAATTATAGGTGATGATTGCTGTAAACTCTGGCCACCCCAAAACGTGTAACCTAATAGTCTTATAGATAAATGAGACGGGGTTTAAGTTTAATATTCTTGTAAGTATACAGAGTTGGTTTATATATGGTTTGATCCCCCCCAGCATGACGTGTCTACTATCATCATCTTTGTTAAATAGGAAAATAACCCTACATTTTATTGGCTCCACAATAATATCACAGCATTTTTTTATTTTTCTCTAAAAATAAAGGCCATGAAAGAGAGAAAAAAAATATGAAAAATAGAATATGCCAACATCACACAGTCCAACGACTCTGGTATAATCCAGGCTTAAGTGAATCGGGCACACACACCCTCCACCACGCTGGTCACTCACATCTACGACCCCCCCCCCCCCGCACACGTGACATATCCTGGACGCTCACACTGGTGATGAAGCATCCTCGCATATTCAGTATATCCAGATGTGTATCCACCACAGGCAGACGTCTCATGAAGGTTCCAGCATCATCCCACACAGTGGGGGTACACTCACAGCCATCAGATACCCCCCCATATAGGTCCTACCATCGCGACTAATTCACACGCATTATGAAAAGTCGAAAAAAAACACATGCATCTTGTACAACTGTTGGCAACCAACTGATTTGAAATTGTCAGTTAGCTAACCAGTTAAATTTGTTTATTACCCTCGACCAATCAAATCGTCTTAATGGTATACACTCAGCCAATTAGAGTGTTTTGACTTTAATTTGTAAATAAACCCACCTAACAAACACATCACAATGCAATGCAGATGTTTGAGCCATATTGGTAACGATACACGCCAGTCTCATGGTAAAAAAAAATGCCAGCTCGTATAGAATTAGTGTTTGAGATGAGAAAGATAAATATGCTCTATTTTTTTACACGGCAACATCGAATATATTAGTAAACATGACGGTGATTATCACAGCAGTTCTACGTATAGTCTCTACTTTTCTCCTAGAGCCGGTGTAAAAGAAAATAGCTGTAAAGAACTTAAAAAATCTTTACTAATCTTTCACAGGGTGCGGTACCACCCACATGTGTGTGCCGTAATCTGAATACCCTGTCTAGGTATTATAGTCGTATGAGAACAGGGATAATATTTTACAGGGCCTTTTTAAAAACGTTGGAGACCATACCCTTCTCAACATGGCTTTTGTAGAAGCTAATGACTTTTAAAGAAGTAATTTTGAAAAAAAAAGGTTCTTGCATTTAAAAAAAAATCAGAATTTTATTAGTGATAGAGATTTTTATGAAAAAAGTTGTTCTTTTTTCTACTAGTCAAAAGAATCCAAAAGTACATGTATATTTTTTACTATTATTATATTAAATAATATGAATAGGCAATGCCTAAGACAGGCGCAGCATGTGTACCATCTAGGGATTAGAAAAAGTAAAACTAAATTTGTATACATGACTATTTA
>JAGTTF010005525.1:106555-125764 GCA_019095985.1 Streblospio benedicti | reverse complement strand
ATAGTTACCCATCACCTGTCAAGACAGACCCCATCCATCATAGCTACCCATCACCTGTCAGTCCTGCTCACACTAATCAAATCTGAAGCGCTGTCGAGTATGACAGTTGATGGGTTGGGTGCCAGCTGTGTCTGTGGAGAGCACTGCTGATACAATAAAAGGTGATCCATTGATATGTTTCAGCGCATGTAACATAATGAAGAATGCACCGCTCCTTTATCACCAATACGTTTTGTTAGAAGAAACATTTCGTCACCATGAAATACCATTACAAGAAATAGGATGGTATTATGACTCCTTTGTGTCATCTCAAAAATACAATAATGCAGAGGAACTGAAATTACGTATAATCAAAGGTGGTTCATCATTTTTAACGGATTTTTAAACGCTTGCAAGGAAGCCAATCTCAACGAGTTGGTCGTCAACTTGACAAAGGAAGACATTCAAGCATTGTACAGATTTGTTTGGATATGGTCTGAAGACCAATGTATACAATGTCGGGGGAAAAAAGCTGGTTCACAAGCAGAGAAGATTGTGTTACAGAAGCCAGGAAGACAAGGCCCAAGTATTACACCTTCGATGGACCAGATGCTCCAGAAATGGTTTTAGGATTGGAATCAACATGCCCTTGTTTTATACATAACATAGACGATTTCAAAATTATAACTCCAGAGTGCTTTTGCTATAGACCTAAGATTCCAGAAGAATTCGAAAATAAAGATCAAATTACCATTGATGGTTTGAGCATTGTTAGAACAATATCAGTTGGTCCTATGTCTACCTACTTGATAAAAAAGAATCTTCTGAATGTTTTTCTAGCTGTGAGACATCAATATACCTAGCATACCTTCAGCATAAAAAGACACATGATAAATGTTACTTAATCATTTTATACATTTCGGTGTACAACACGGATAATAAAATAAATATCATATTCGTAATCTAGACGTTTTTCTCGTTAAATACACGTATTAAACTTCCAAATCCGATGAAAAATAAGCAAGATATTAATTTATTATCACGTTTATATATACCCATTCTTTTACACGATATCATAATATCCGGGTTAAAAAAATCACACATTTTCACACACAAAATACGCCTTCTTCTGCAGAGAAAACATTGCTCCATAATAAATTCCCCACACCATCTAACCCAATACTGACTATCTACTTGTTTTTTCACATCACCCCATCACACGGTATAACTCACCCCGCATGCTGATTATACAAAGTCAGCCTATCCCATTGTTCTCAATAAAAAACATGGCACTGATTTTACATCACAGGCACACACGTGAGGCGTCAATCTGGCTGTAATCACAGCCGTTATTGCATACAAAGACACCTAAATTGATAACAACATTCCGGCTGTGAAAAACAGGAACTGTCAATTACTACCAATAAATTTACCACTCGACATGCCTCTTTCATCTTAAACAATTCCAGTGGTACTCATAATATCCGGTGGTAAATCAAAATAACAGCTCCCGTGTCACGTTTCAACTCACTGCTCACTGCTCATAAAAGCGCTAGGTTCTTAAGCAATACACATCATTTTAAACTGTGACAATGACGGGTTTGGAGGAGCTTCTGTTAGATTCAATATTGAGGAGTGCAAGCGATATAATGTGATGAAGTTGGAGCTAAAGGAGCAGGTTTAAAAGCGTATTTAACAGCTCTAATTCCACACCCGAATTCACCTGAAGAACCCATCGAGCAACTGAGAAGGGAAGTTGCAAAAAACGTCGCTGTAAAAATCAGTTGATGTTCGCTAATGCTCTAGCAGTGCTACATTTGTTGCTCCCCCCCCCCTCAAGCGGTGATGGTGATGGTGAGAGAGAGGGCCACGCCAAAAAAAAAAGACTTGTCGCTCGGATGTCGACCGGTGGGAGGCGGCGCTATCCACCGGGGACCCGCTTCCCGTGTCCGCCATTGCCTCCGGCTCGAGCTGCACGCCTAGTACACGGGAGGCACGTCCCCGTGAGGAGGAGACAGTCCTGCCCCGCCCAGGGGACGTCATCGTCATAGACGATACGGTCTAAGTCCGAGAAGAAGAAGAAGAATCAAAGGTCCTTTTAAGGACCACCCATTCTGAGTCTCATAGTATTTTTTTAATTTTGCTGGGTTTTTGTTGTTGTTCCCCACCACCACTAAATGTGTTTACCCCACCCGGAAACGAATGATAAATTTTGACAAACACATTGTTTTGCAACTTTAATAATAAAATGTAATGTAAAATAACGTACATGTAAAAAAACTTAACTAAAAACAAAAACACAACACAAAAACAGAAAACACACACACACACACACACACAAAAACAATATGAAAAAAGATCACAAAACACACACACCACACATTCACACACACAAACAACACACAAAAAAGACACTTAAAACTAACACACTCAACCCCACACAGAAACGAATGATAAATTTTTGCAGCAACTTTAACAACAAATGTAATGTAAAATAACACACACACAAAACTTAACACAAACAAAAACAGAACACACACACACACACAAAAACAATATGAAAAAAGATCTTAAAACTAACTCAACCACACGTCACAAACGACACACACAACACACACAAACACACACACACAAAAAACACATACACAAAAAAATAAAAAACTAACTCAACCACACGTCATTCACGGTCACAAACACACACACACACACACACACACACACACACACACACACACACACACACACACACACACACACAAAACAACATGAAAAAACATGCATCACCGCCTCTCATTGACCTGGTTAAACCACTCGTCATTCATGGTCAGACAAGGGCGGCACCACACACTCACACACACACATTCATGGTCTCAACACCCACATCCACCACACTTTCATCACCCCCGTCCCCCCACTATCTCCCACATCGACATCCTCCTCATCTGGCACGTGCACCTCCGGCACCTCGTCACTGCATTAACCGCCCCCCACACCAACACCGGGGCTGGCACACTTTCATCACCCCGTCCCCCTCACTATCTCCCACATCGACATCCCTCCTCATCTGGCACGTGCCCCTCCGTCCTCTGTCATCACATCATCGGTAGTACGGTCGCCCTCCCCAACCCCCCAGGCCCCGGGGCCGGGCGGGCAGGCGGCGGGGGCTGGCCGGGTGTCTCCCTGCTGCTGCTGTCGCTGCTGCTGCTGCTGCTGCTCTTCCTGATGAGGTATGGGGATTAGAGGAACACCCGCCTCCTCATCCTCCACCCTCCTGCACCGCATGCCTCGCTGTCGTCGTCTCACGATGGCCACGCCGGTCACCATCAGCAGGGTGCCCATGGCAGCCGCCCGGCGCTCACCACCAGAGTCTTCTATCAATTAAAAAAACGGGGGCTTAAAGTCACACATGCACCGCACCACGCATACATTATACCCAACCACAATCACACACTTGTTTATATTCTAGAGACATGAGACACGATTATCCACACAGTGTTTTACAAACATAATTTCACTTGTAAATACGTGCTTACACCAACACGGGTCAGGGTGACATCATCGCTGCTGCTCGCAGTACTGCTGCTGCTGCTGCTGCTGCTGCTGCTGCTGCTGCTGGTGCTACTGCTGCTGTCTTCAGCAAGGGTGGTCATCTACAAAATAATAAATGTTTAAAAAATTCGGCTTAAACATTACAGAAATCCATCATTATTTTTTTTAAAAAAAGCTAAAAATATCGAGCTTACATCATCATATACCATAGAGGTGGCAATGGGAGCAGTCACACTGCTGCTGCTGCTGCTGCTGCTGCTGCTGCTGCTGCTGCTGCTGCTGCTGCTGTCTTCATCAAGGGTGGATATCTACAAAATAATAAATGTTTAAAAAATTCGGCTTAAACATTACAGAAATCCATCATTATTTTAAAAAAATAGCTAAAAATATCGAGCTTACATCGTCATATACCATAGAGGTAGCGATGGGAGCAGTCACACTGCTGCTGCTGCTGCTGCTGCTGCTGCTGCTGACTTCATCAAGGGTGGGTATCTACAAAATAATAAATGTTTAAAAAATTCGGCTTAAACATTACAGAAATCCATCATTATTTTAAAAAAATAGCTAAAAAAATATCGAGCTTACATCGTCATATACCATAGAGGTAGCGATGGGAGCAGTCACACTGCCGCTGCTGGAGTGTTGAGGTGTCTGTAAAGAGGGTTGTGTATATGAAAAAGTCATAAAAACGCTCACAAACCAGTCACGTGAACCATGGCTAACTCTACAGACGAGCTCATCAGAATTCTGATGACATCAAGTGGTGTTGACCGCGAGACCCAGCAATGTTCCATTCTCGGGATGATTCTACTTCTATTGATAGTTTTATTAAAAATAGCTAGCCAGTATCAAAAAATTTGTGAGTACACCTACAGCTATTATTCGTATTTATTTTACCATAAAATAAGCGAGGGTCTTAACACGTGTTTTATTATTATATTACAGAGGGATAGAGGGAGACAACCACCAACACAGCCCGAGGAGGAGAATTGAAGAACACAGGTTTATGATGTAAAAAATAAATAAAGAAAAAAAACAATAAAGCTGTTGTCATTTCCCACGCACTCACTACGCAGGCACGAAAATTAAAAAAATCCCACATAAAAATAAGAATCAAAAACAGGAAGCAGGATGTCATCAATCATTCCAACACGACACCATCAATCGCTACAGCTACACAGCCTCACATAGATCATATCCCGAGCACCGCCTGTCAAGTTTGACAGACCCCGCCTCCACTAGCATAAAAGGCCCAGCACCTCTAGCGGCCCTCATACACGCTCACTAGCATCCAGCAGTCATCAAATTACACAATTTAGATAACAGTATTTAAAAAGCGCGCCAAAAACATGGATAACACATCGAGTCAGAGGTGAGCCCGTCATGCATTATTTTAAAACTTTAGAAATGCAGGGTTTTACGCACGGATATCGTGAGCGTTGATTAACTGCATATGTGGGTATTAGGGTGTAATTATAGGTGATGATTGCTGTAAACTCTGACCACCCAAAAACGTGTAACCTAATAGTCTTATAGATAACATGAGACGGGGTTTAAGTTTCATATTCTTGTAAGTATACAGAGTTGCTTAATATATGGTTTGGTCCCCACCAGCGACGCCTACTATCATCCTTTGTTAAATAGGTAAATAACCCTACATTTTATTGGCTCCGCAATATCACAGCATTTTTTACCATTTCTCTAAAAAAATAAAGATACGAAAGAGAGAGAAAAAAAATATGAAAAATAGAATATACCAACCTCACACAGTCCAACGACTCTGGTATACGTGTACAGCTTTCGTAGATCGGGCACACACACCCCTCCACCACGCTGGTCACTCACATCTACGACCCCCACCCCCCGCACACGTGACATATCCTGATCGTTCACACTGGTGATGAAGCATCTTCGCATATTCAGTATATCCAGATGTGTATCCACTACAGGCAGACGTCTCATGAAGGTTCCAGCACAGTCCCACACAGTGGGGGTACACCCACAGCCATCAGGACACCCCCATATAGGACCCCCTACCATCGCGACCCACACGCACACAAGTCGAAAAAAACCCACATGCATCTTGTACAACTGTTGGCAACCAACTGATTTGAAATTGTCCGCTAGCTAACCAGTTAAATTTGTTTATCACCCTCGACCAATCAAATCGTCTTAATGGTATACACGCAACCAATTAGAGTGTGTTTGGCTTAATTCTGTAAATAAACCCACCTAACAAACACATCACAATGCAATGCAGATGTTTGAGCCATATTGGTAACAATACACGCCAGTCTGGAACCGTCTCATGGTCAAAAAATGACCGCTCGTGTGGTCATAGCTCATGCAAATGCATGTTTGCGCTGTGGATAAATTCTATTCATATTCTAGCGTTATCATTACCCTCCCCCGCTCGCGCGTCTACAGCTCGTATAGAATTAGCGTTTGAGATGAGAAAGATAAATATGCTGTATTCTTTTACACGGTAACCTCGAATATATTAGTAAACATGACGCGTGATTATCCCAGTTCTACGCATAGTCTCTACTTTTCTCCTAGAGCTGGCGTAAAAATAGCTGTAAAGCCTTAAAAAATCTTTACTAATCTTTCACAGGGGTGCGTGTACCACCCACATGTGTGCCCGTAATCTGAATACCCTGTCCAGCTATTATACCCGTATGAGAATGGATGGTGTGCCCGTAATCTGAACACCCGTGTCTAGCTATTATAGTCGTATGAGAACAGGGATAATATTTTACAGGGCCTTTTTAAAAACGCTGGAGACCATACCCTTCTCAACATGGCTTTGTAGAAGCATAATGACTTTTAAAGAAGTAATTTTGAAAAAAAAGGGTTCTTGCATTTAAAAAATCAGAATTTTATTAGTGATAACAGCCACAGTTACCGCCCCTTATTTTCTAGTAAAATTAGTCTTAAAGCACTGTTGAAATTGAAATTTTTAACGCACTGTATTGCAGTGTAAATAAGCTAGCTTTTCGCGTATTTTATACAGGTTTTCCTCTTTAAAAAAAAAAAATACTCAAATAACCCACCTACGCTATAAATCAGTGCTCAACGCATGCCCCTTATTTTCTAGTAAAATTAGTCAAGTATTGCGTGTAAAATCCAACCCTTCTCAAATAAGTCTATATGTCAGCACTCGGAACGCACGGGTCAAGTTTGTGTTGTGGAAAAGATCTAATTTAAAAGGTTTACGATCTTCTGATGCAAACAGGCTACAGATACGTCACATATTGCTATGTAGACTGTTTAAACCAAATTTTAACACCCTATGTAGACTGTTTAAACCAAATTTTAACACCCTCTAAGCACCCGGCACGACGTGGTATAGCATTACACTCCTATCACCATAGCTAAAACAGCAGAAAATTATAGTCATCTTTCTGTATATATAAGATGTCTGGGTTACAGTTTCCCTCATAAAACCCACATGACTGATATGTATGTATGTATATATGTATATTGGTTAAAATAGGGCTCGCTAATGTTTTACACCCACCCCAGCGCTGTGGCATAAGCTGTCATTCATTTTAAGCTCTAAAGAGGGTACTGTTGTATTTGCACTGACCGAAGAGACGTGGATATGTTATCACTCCACGACTTCGTGGCACAATTCAGCCCGAAGCAGTGGATGGTATAGCATTACACTCCTATCACCATAGCTAAAACAGCAGAAAATTATAGTCATCTTTCTGTATATAAGATGTCTGGGTTACAGTTTCCCTCATAAAACCCACATGACTGGTATGTATGTATATATGTATATGGCACAATTCAGCCCGAAGCAGTGGATCGACCTGCGCTTTGCGGCCGTAGCTCACATCGCGGTTTGTAAATTGATCTTTTACCATCGAGCATTATTCAGGGTTTGCGAGCTAAGTAGAAGCTTGCCATTATGTTTAATGACATGACATCATTGTTCGTTTCAGGGATCGCTGAGGTCAGACGCTGTCTGGTCAGCGAGACTGACATCGTATATGCTGGACAGCAGTCCTGCGCAGTGGCTTGCTCTCAGACATTCGATTTTAGATCGTACCAGCCGTCTCCTGGTAAGTCCCAACAGCTATGCTTAAAAATGTAAACACACTGTTGCCCACCCTGCCTCCATAAACGCAATGTCAGCCCAACGCTTTACCTTACAGACGGCTGTGGAGCTGACCAACAACGCGAGAGGTTGTCGACAGCAGCAGCAGGTCACCCCACCCCACCGCAGGCCGAGGGTGCAGTGCAGTCTGAGACTCCAAACCAGTCCGGGACTCCAGTGCAGACCGAGACTGCAGTGCAGGCCGAGACTCCAGTGCAGACGAGGGGACTCCAGTGCAGTCCGGGACTCCAGTGCAGGACTCCAGCAGACCAACAGTCCGAGACCGAGCAGTCCAGCAGGTGCAGCCAGACTGCTCACCCAGTGCAGTCCGAGACACAGTGCCAGTGCAGGGGGGACTGGGACTCCAGTGCAGGCCGAGACCCAGTGCAGTCCGAGACTCCAGTGCAGTCCCAAGCCTGCAGTGTGCACTGCAGTGCGTTTCGAGACTCCAGTGCAGTGGGGAGCAGAGACTCCAGTAAGACCAAGCCTCCAGTGCAGACCGAGACTCCAGTGTGAGCAGTCTCTTCTCTCCAGGCCAGACTCGATGGTGGCAGGGTCTGCTCGAGACTCCAGTGCAGTCCAGGACTCCAGTGCAGTCCGAGACTCCAGTGCAGGCAGTGTCTGCAACATCAACGCCACCTCCAGTGCAGACAGAGGCTGCAGCCAGCGCTCACCCGGCAGCAGCAGCAGCAGCACGTCACTGACCAGGGCGCCGACATCGTGCGGAGCGCCTGGGGACAGTGCGAACGCGGTCCCTGCACTAGATGATCTTGATCTCCAAGAACTGCTGTCAGCGGTAAGCATCGTTTCAGAGTGCCCCATGGGAGCAGAGAATCTCCTAACGATCCTCAATATATATATATATATATATATATATATGCGTGTGACACGTCTCTTCTCTCTACTTCAGTTCGACGATGGTGGTGAGGGTCTGCAAGCTCTGGAGGGGGATGAGGATCTAATGACTGAATTACTCCAGCACGTCAACGTATTGGTAAGTGAACCATCTTAAATTTTCTCACTCACTAACCACTGCCCTCAGCCGAGACTCAACCCTCTCTCATGCTCTTTTTTTTCTACCACATAGGATGATACCTCGAGGCAACAGCAGCAGCAGCAGCGTCAACCAGCTGCAGCACAGGGTCGTGCAGGCGTGTTTGACGTGCTTGAGGGGTTGGTGTCAGAGGGCGGTGTCGGTCTCCAGGTAAGGTACCCCGCACTACCAGCCACACATAGCCGTAGTAAGCCATACACCCGGTTAACCCCTCAGCTGAACACCACCTCTTTTTTTTGCAGCCATCTCTGAAGAGATCCAACACGCCCGCGTCACACCCTCCGCCGAGCAAAGCCCCCGTGCAAGCAACCAGGATGTTGGTGATGATGGCCAGAGACCGTCCACGTCGCGGGTCCCTGCTGACGCTCAGGGGGAGAACGGTGGGGTTGGTTTTCTAGCTGGGTTTGTGACAGGATTTAGATTCTAGTTCACAAACCCTCCCCCTCCATCTAATACACCGTCACCGTTCTCGTTTCAGGGCTCTTCGTATGCGGCGACTGCGGCTATCACCTCGCAACATATGAGGCTCTGGTGGGTCCGCACGACGATCACCATACGTTCTGCCCGCGTCATACCAACGCCACGCAGCCCACCCCGCCAGACTCGCCCGTTGACTCCGGTGTGGACGAGCCGGACGGTCCGGGCGATCGCGGTCTGGAGCGTCTACCCAACGGCACAGTCGCCGCCGTCCACGGCGACACTGTCATTAGGGCGAGACAGCGTGCAAAGGTGGGCTTTGGTATTGGCTGACGTCACGCTAGGCGTGGCGTTTGGTCCCTCGTGGACGGGCCCCCATCTATTTGAGACGTTAGAGAGACTATACCATCTCTTTAACGCTCTCATAGATGCTCTAGGCGTCGACTCGGCGGGCATGACGAGCTACAGTTCACCATCATGTCCCCGGGTCTCGATGTGCCTATTTTTGTGCCACTTCGGCGTTGGACAGAGCTGACTGCGGGGTACATTCTCGACCACATCGGCGTGTACTCCAAAGTAAGGCTGAGATAAGAATCGACGCCGGATTCACTGTCCACGTCGGAGTTTTTCGTTGGATCGCTCGGCTACAACGACCCGATCCGCTTCGCAGGCACCTTCGCCGAGAGGGAGCGCGACGTCAGGCGAAAAAGAGGGGTCATTTACATCGACAACTCTGACAACGCCTGCCTCCCCAGAGCCATCGCGGTGAGCGCATTTCACCGCATGAAGCGCGGCTCTGACCCCCCTCCCCAAGAGACCGTCCGTCAAAAGACGAGTCAGCGGCTTCGCCCGGTATATCGCGGCTTGCTTCGAGTCGGGTACTGCTCCAAAGCCACGTATGACTGTGTCCGGCAGGGAAGCCGCCCCTGGCAGAGATACGCCGCCGACCACTTAATGGAAGCGGCCGGTCTTGCCCCGGTACCGTGGGTCTGTTCGAGCACATCCCCCTCTATGAAGCCGCTCTGGGGGTAAAGATCCACGTACTGGGGGGTGGGTGGGGGTCCCATGGCGTTCCTCACCAGTAGGGACAAGCTGACCCAGGGCAGCGCCCACCTTTACCTCCTATTTAACTGGGGGGGAGGGTGGTGCTGAGCATGATGGTCACGTTCACAGCCTGGTGTGGATACGTGGCGTGTTCGAAAAGCGGGGATTTGCCCCCACTGCCGTGAGGCGTGCGTCCAGTACCCAGCGCACCAGTGTATGGCCAAGTGCTCCAAATGCAGAGCTCCAGCTGTCCCCCCCCCCGAGATCGCTAGTCGGGGGGAAGTGGCGTAGAGCCCTGCACCGGTCAGCTCGCTCCAGGAGGGTCTCTCGTCACCTGCGCCGACTGTAATGGTGTCTTCTACAGTCAGGCATGTTTTAGGAACCATAAAAACCCTAAAGCGTGCCAATAAGATGCGGGGGTGACGACGACGACAAGTCACTGTGTCAGAGGTACTGGCATTGTCCGTTAGAGTGTGGCAAATCTTATCGGCGATGCTACATCGATCCCGCAAACCATGTATGCTACAGTACTGGTGTCAGAAATGCTACACTCTAGAACAACGTCCTGGCGAGCACAAGTGCTATGTGCGAGCTATCGCCGCCGATACCCCGAGCAGGAGGCCCACGAGATTTGGAGTCTATGACTTCGAATCCATGGTGTCCAACGCTGACACGTGTGGGGATTACACCCCGACTCTTGATCCTGCGTGTGCCAGCTGCGACCCGACACGCAAGTGCGCCGCGCCTGGCGCTGCAACTTCGTGTAGGTTGCCCGGTCGGCAGAATGCCAGCTGCACTCGGTGAACTGCGCATGCTTCATGACGTTCTGCGATCTCTGCTATGACCCGGATGATCTGGAGGCAACGCTCAAGCTGAAATACTGCAAACACTGCGGCTCGCGCTGTCTCGCGTGTTTGGGGCAGGCTGGGGGTCAGTCGCCTGCAGGCGCAACCCAGTGTGGACTGAAGAGACATAACCGTCGGTCCTGATGCCCTGGCGAGGTTTAGTGAACACGTCAAGTCCCGCGAAGCACAAGGGGATGCGTCGTCTGTATGCTCTAGCGGGTCTCGATGCGATAGCTTCCTCCTGCTGGACGAACTACGACGCGTAGGGGTATCACGCCATCCAATGTGTACAACAATGGCAAACTCATGCAGTTCAGGGTGGCCGAATTTGACATGAGTGTCAGCGACTCGATGCTATTCATACCAATAGCTCTGGGTAAGTTTGACGCCACGTTCGGTCTCGGAGGTCGAGCCCTGAAGGGCTTCTTCCCTCATTTGTTCAACACAAATGACAAGTTCGGGTACCGCGGCCCCGTACCCGACACGGCCTTCTTCTCACCCGACACCATGACACCCTCCACAAGACACGAGTTTCTCGCCTGGCACGCCGAGAGATCGGCCGCGGGGGACTATGACTTCGACTCGGAAATCCTAAAGTACTGCGAGAATGACGTGACGATATTGGCGCTGGGGGTGATGCAATTTCGCGCTATGGTGATGGAGGTTGCGGGTTTCTGCCCATTCAGCAAATGCATGACCCTTTCGTCCACGGCTATGCGCATATTTAAAAAACGCTTTCTCGCGGAGTACTTCAGCGCCGAGGACGAGGCCGGAAACCCCGTGGTGCTGACCAAACGGGACGGCGGGTTCTTCACCCCCGATGGTAGAGGGGTGGCGATGAGTGATTACAGCAGTCACCTTCGTCTCCTCCGACCTCGCCTACCAGCCCAAGACATGCATGGCCGGTCCCAATTACTCAAAGGCGTCGCTTCAATGGCTGGCATACCAGGAGTCTCTCCATCCAGACGCCTGCATCAGGTCAGCGGCATCACCAGAGGGGGAGTACCGAGCCGGGTCCTACTACTTCGACGGCGTGGACGAGGGACGCAAAATCGTCTACGAGTTTCACGTGAGTGTTTTTTTTTAACATTGGCAGCATTTTTCTCTCATTCAATACCGATTCCGT
Source organism: Streblospio benedicti (assembly GCA_019095985.1). Classification (NCBI taxonomy): domain Eukaryota; kingdom Metazoa; phylum Annelida; class Polychaeta; order Spionida; family Spionidae; genus Streblospio; species Streblospio benedicti. The sequence continues at coordinate 113,645 of JAGTTF010005525.1, read as the reverse complement.
CCGCTTCACTGTGTAAAAATGTGTTCTCCCTCTCTCCAGGGCTGTCTCTCTCACGTGTGCGCCATGTGCTACACCGGTCTCGACGATCAGAAACATCCTTTAACGGAGCTGGCGATGGCGAGACCCGTCAGCGCACTCTGCTGAAGGAACGCTGGATCGGCGAGAACTACGTCAGGGCCCGGAACTACCAGTACATATCCGTGAGGGAATGCGACTGGAACAGGCGAGTAACGCTACTCTCTCTCTCTCTCTCTCTTTCCCCATCTCTCTGTCTCTCTCAGTGTCTAACGCGTTTTTCCCCTCTCTCCAGATAGGTGACGTCCGACCCCGCGATCAAGGCCTTTGTCGAGGGACTGGACCGGGCGCGTTCGTCTCCGCCTCGATGTTCGCGATGCCTTCTATGGGGGTCGTGTGGAGACGTTCTCCCTGTTCCAGGAGGCTGCCGAGGGACAAGGCTATACGGTAGGTGTTTTTTTCACCCACTACCGACCCACATCTCTTCAGCAGTCCACACTCTAGGCGCACGTAGACTGAAACGTGTCCTATTTTCTTTTTTGCAGCTACTACGATTTCCACGAGCCTCTACCCTCACGTGCAAACGTCAGGGTGTGTACGGGCGTGGGCATCCCGACATTCTGTGGGGGACCAGGATACACTTGGACAGACTGGAGCAGTATGAGGGCGTTATGAAGGTCAAGATCGTACCGCCTCGCCATCTTCTTGGCACATGAGCTCAAGCTCATGTTCCCCTCTGTCGATCCTGCTGTGAGAGGCTGAGCCAGGAGCCGTGTATGTGCAACGCCTTGCGCTCGCTCTTGGGTGGGTACGTACCACACCGGGAGCTAAAACTTGCTGTATCAAAGGGTACGTGATAGAGCGGGCGCACGAGCTCCACAACTTTCCTGAGGACAGGCGCTGCTGGTGATGATGCGAACAATCCTACTGCGGGTTTGTTCGCGGGTACATTAACGCTTTTCCTCAAGCTTAAGCAGGAAAGTAGTGGGTATCGTGAAGCCGTCACCCCCGATCAAAAGTGCGCCTACATCGATGCCTCACGCTCAGCGCAAGGGAGTCCAACTTCGATCCTCTCCCGCAACCCCGGACGACGTTTCCTAGCAAAATTGTTTCTCAACTCCTGTGGGATTTTTAGCATGCAGGGTCATAAAACCCAGTACGATTAGGGGCGGGGATCCCTCAGGCGCTTTTATGAGCGCATGTCGCTGACCCGTCCGTCCAGCTAAAGCACTTTTTACCATCCTGTCGGGGCGCGGTGGATGGTAGAGTACGCTAAAAGTCAGCTCTGGAGGAGGATCCTCCAATAATAATCTATACGCTCTGCCCTGTACACGACGCCTCTTGGGAGGCAGAAGCTATCAGGACCTTCGAGTCTTGGCAACTACCTCGGAGACCTCACTACATCTCCAGCTTTGTCTCCGCAGGCGCCAAAAATTATGCCTACCGCACCACCGAGGGTGGACGAGTGGTCAAGGTGAAGGATTTACCCTTCACCACGCCAACGCTCAGAGGGTGAATTACCAGAGCATCTGTTCCCTCGTGACGGAAAACCCTACGGTCTGGGTCCATAGAGACGGTTCACCCGCATTCTATAAGACGCCACCTCCGCACCCTTAAGATTTACTCTTGGGGACGAGGTGAAGCGCTACTCGGCCTGCGTGACGGGCGGGTGTTTGACGCTGAGTCCTTTGGATCCAGACCGTATGGTTGGTGGCAGCCTTGCGTGGTAAACCCTCGCACTATTTAAAGTATGTATGAGCAGCATTATAACCCGCACACTGTGATATTATGAAAAGGTATGCATATATATATATGGTTGTGAGTAGTATTATAACCCGTACACTAGTAGAGTCATTCTAGGTGAAATGCACCCCAATTTTCGGAAAAATTGCAAGAAATTGTTTTATGATTTTATTCAATAGATATGATGCGCCTATATCCCAGAAAAAAAAAAAGTCTACCAAAATCACCCAATCCGAAATAGCTTTTTTAGGCGTTTTTCAAAATGGCCGCCGGGCATATCGTAAAAAAATTATGTTTTTTATCTTTTAAGCTACATTGATGTGTAATACATAGAATTTTGGGTTAAAAGGGTCACTGATTCCATTTCCAGTATTATTTTAATAATTTGACCTTATCTTGACCTTCAAATCCAAGATGGCTGCCACTTACTATGTGTAGTTTACATATTTTACTTTTGAACCTACATCAATGTGTAATACCTGGGTTTTAGGGTTTAGAGGGGTCACTGATTCCATTTTCAGCATCATTTTCATGATTTGACCTTATCTTGACCTCAAATCCAAGATGGCTGCCACTTACAACATGAAGTTTCATTTTTTTTATTTTGTACCTGCATCGACTTGTACGTAATACCTGGGCTTTAGCGTTTAGAATTCGCAGATTCTATTTTCACCATCATTTTGATAATTTTACCTTATCTTGACCTTCAAATCCGAGATGGCTGCCAATTACGACATGAAAAATGAGCTTATATCGATGTAATGCCTGGGCCTTCGGCGTTTAGCGGGGTTACTGTTTCCATTTTCAGCATCATTTTTGATAATTTGACCTTATCTTGACCTTCAAATCCAAGATGGCTGCCATTGATGCCATGTTTCTTTTTAATTAGTATGTGTTTGACATGATTCGCTCACCAAGACTATAATACATAAGTCAGGTACGTTAGACCATTGGCCATTCAGAGAACAAAAGATCTGTCATTTCAACTGGGAATGTTAATGGTCCTGTGTTATATGACCTGACTTGACTAGTCTGAATGGTAGGGACCGTGTGTTGGCCTTTTCATCCTTCCAGAGGTAAAAAGATACTTTAAAAATACTAAAAGATACTTTGTGACATGCGTGGATAAGCTATGTATTTACTTATTCTGACATTGTGGTGCATGGAGGGAGGATAAGTGTTTCCAGTGGTCATTAAGTCTGCTCTTAAAGGCGTTTACTGATAGGGGCCTTGACACCTGAGTCAAGTAAACTGTACCAGATTGAGATGACGGACTGGGAGAAGTTTCCTCTGATGTTTAGCCCAAATCTGTCTTTGAGGAGCTTCAGAGAGTTACCCCGCAAGTCATTTTCTAAGAGTATGAGGGTTGGCTATTGGACATCATAGAAGCCGTGGAGGTATTTGAATACCTCAATCATGTCACCTCTTTGTATCAGGGAAAGATTTAGTGTGCGATCATGCACTGGCCTGCAGGGCCAGCTAGTCCCAAACTTTACTGGCCCGGACTCATTTTAACTGGCCCCACGTCCAGCACACACAGGGTGGTCCACGTGGTATTCCCCCCAGGAATTTTAAAAAATAAGGAACAAAGTAGAGGCAATCTAGAGCATTTATGATGTTTAATAGCACTTTAATGAAAGGAAAATTATCAGTGTTTTTTATTTTTTTTTTTTCATTTCAATTTGTCACTGAATATTTAGAGTAATTCAATTAACGTCAGGAGTGCTGCAATGATAGGACTAATACTGGTGTTATAAGTGAATAAAGTTTTCCACACTTTATACATGGTTTAGTCTGTTTATTAAATTTTTTCTGTTACATTATCATCATTCATCTGTAATAACATTAGTAAAAGTTGTTTCTGAATAGCAAAAGCTAGGAAGGTAATGAACAATTCAATTGTATTATTCATTACACTAACAGGTAAATTACATTCTATTTTGAGCTATAATCTGACTAACATGATACTTTCTAGACACTTGTAATTTTCTAACTACACTTCATATATTAACCAGTTGTTGAATCCATGTACTGCACACATCACTGACACTGTTTAAATATCCATGTACACACGTCCGTTCATGTAAAGAAATCCAATGGTTTACACAATAAAATATCCATGTACACACGTCTGTTCATGTAAAGAAATCACACATATCCACACATATATCCAAATATCCATGTAAATGCACTTTTTTTTAGAAATTGTCCGCCATATTGATAACCAGGAAATGACAGGCTCGCTAGTTCCCGCAATCATTTTCATTGTATTACAGCGCAAATTGTCAAAAATCAGCGTGTTTACTGACGTTTATTATTTGAGAACTAGCAAGCTAGTACACGCTTCCTTCTGCTTTATGAACAAGTGCAAATGGCAGGCTTAACAATTTCAATTGAATGCGTATGAATTGGGATGCCAGCGGACGAAGAAAGAAGGTTCAAGTTTGCAGCCGATGTGAAAGATAAGAATGGACCAATTTAATCAATTTTTCATAGATATCAATTTTATTTTGACCCCCAAAATCTCAATGGACCGGCGGACCAGCAGAGTAGTAAGGTTTACTGGACCGACACGATTTTTAGAAAGGTGGCATCGGGCCGTCGGACCGCGAAGCTAAATCGAACCCTGTTTGTGTCGATGCTCTACTTTAGAATCTTTTAGTCTTTCAGGGTGGGTTTTGTTGTACAGGTGGGATAGAAGGTTTACGGCTCTGAGCTGTACATCCTGACATGAAGTGATATAGCATTTCCACTGGGATCTAGCACTCAGCATACACGGTAACCTACTACAGTCTATTAGTATGACTGAGTGCTGGAATAGTCTGCACAGGGAACGGAGTTCTATGAGTATATAATCCAATGTATTCTTGTAATCTTGGCTGAAATAAAGAATAGAAACCATTCTTGAGTTTTTGCATTTCCACCGCATGACATTCTGGTGGAGATTTCAGGATTGAATTAGTGATATACATCTGTTTTATATTTTCAGACCTTTCACCAGCCAGCATGCGTTTAATTCATGAACACCTCAACCCCTGCTAAAACAGACTCGGCTTCCAGACCACCGTCGCCACAGGAGTCACCACTTGATAGCGGCCTGCCTCACGTGGTCCCATCCATCTCACGGGCCTGACTTCTCAGAAGACGACAGTGAAATCATTATTAAGCATCCCCGAGACGACCATCCTCGGACGACAACACCACCATTGTTCCATACATGGGAGACATTATGGATTTGAAAGCTGCTAACACACAGCTACAGTGCGATGTGGCTCAGTTAAAAGCCAGTCTTGCCGACATGGCCAGCCTCAACACAGTTGCAGATTTGAGCCGACAGGTGTCAGACGCTCACAAGCGTGTGGCAGAGCTGAATGTGTTGACGGCCCCTGATCTGGACAAGTTGTGCAACAAGTTGTCAGGACTGACCTCACTTCCATGCACTCCCGCCACGCATCGAGGTCCTCCAGTCACTTTGCCGCGTTTCGACGGCTCACTGTATCCTCATTCGAGAAATGGCAACGCAATCTCGAAATCTATTTTGATTATTTCAACTGGCCCCGCCAAGACGCCCAACGCACGAATGCTATCCCCACTATACTGGATGGCATGGCAAGAGTTCGTTATTTTCGAGCTCACCATGCACAGCGCCGGCAATTACGCCGACAGTTAAGACCGAACTTTGCAATAGTTTTCCATGGCACAAAAGAACCTGTCATTTCGTCGGAATTACATTCGTCGGAAACAGAAAACCTCCGAATCAGTGCGCGAGTTCAGCGCTGACATTTTACAGCGGTTTGCAGAATGCAACCTTCCCTCGAGACTCAAGTGGACACACTGTTCAATGCTGTTACCAGAGATAGCAGCAGAAATACAGGACGATGACTACACTGACATGCGCTCCCTCGTTAGCAGCACCGGCGCCGAGCATCAACTTCATTTTCGCCAAGCACACGAGATGTTTATAGATTGCCCACCACAGGATTTAAACTGCTAAGCGGCCACACGTTACAACCACCACTAATCATTCATCATCCCCTAATCCCATCATTCCACGCCATCAACAATAATAGATTCATGTATCATGATTCAGTGGTGATGTTACATTTTAAAGCGACCAACCGCAGTGTTGGGCGCTTTGTAGACACGGTGGCCGCAGTTTCCTGCTGCGCCTTTGGGATCTCTTCTCCGTCGCCTATTGCCCGCCTACAAGTACCAGTTGCTACCCACTGATGAATGGTTTTCCACGGCAGACGGCAAATCTGTCACGCCTGTTAGCATAATCACCCTTCATTTCACCATAGGTTCATTGAATTTGAAAGAAAAGTTTTACATTTTCTCACAGTTAAACTGTTCATTGATATTCGGTCGCACCTTCCTCCATAATTCGCACGCTGTACTGGATTTCACCAGGCATATGCTAACCTTGACATTTCATACAAGCTGTTTACCACCAGCCGACGCCTGTTACACGCCGCCGCCAATTAGCGACGCCCACATGCCAAGATTAAAGCTACTGCTACGGCACCGCACCGCCTCACGCAGCGAGTGACGCCTGATACCGCCGCCTACTTTTAATAGCACATGCTCTGCAGGGGCTCGGCCTCACTTTCGACATGATTCCTTTCGCAAATCCCGGTCACGCGGCTTGTACATGTCCAGACCCTATCCTCACAAGAGTGATGCAGGCAATCATGACGAGGAAAACAGTCAATATCGCCATCGCCTCAAATCACACTCATGCAGCATGTCACGGCACGGACAACATGAGAACACGCACGTGAACAACATTGACAATCACCCTGGAGTTCATTTAAACTGATTGCCGTGTCACGGGCATTCACATGGCTGCAACTAACGAAGTTTCACCCGTGGCACTCGTCAATTCATTTCAATTCAACAACAACAAACTCATATTTGAAATTCCTCCATCCATGTTTTCCACAGTTACTGGAAGGATTTGTCATACTTCATCAATTAACAATAACAAGCATATAACCTTGAGCACAACAAACCCTTACTCAATGCAAAATGGTGATTCTGATAGACCGGTGAAAATCACTCTTCACGATATACATCTCTATGTTGACAATCAGTACATAGAACAATACCTTAAGGGTATGGGTGTGCAACCCGTTGAGCCTGTAACCTATGCAAGGATTTTGGATGATGAACGAAAGGAAACAAACTTTATAAATGGAGACCGAGTGACTTTGTGAAGGCTGCATATATTAGAAATAATCCCCTACAACCATACCTTTTCATCAAAGGATGCGTGGCCAGAATCAAACATTTTGGCCAACATCCCAGAGCAAGTGTATGCACTAAGTGTTTT
>JAGTTF010005525.1:75275-106455 GCA_019095985.1 Streblospio benedicti | reverse complement strand
AGCATTCTGGCAGTCTCCGGCCAGCAACCATCCAACGTCGTAAGGATCGGTCATTCTCAGTGATTCCTATAACACCCCCATCACCTTTCACCATAGCATTCAACTGCTCATGTATCTGATCATGCGCCAATGAGGAAAACTTATGAGACGATTTCTGAGTTACAAAATGTCCTGCCATGAACTCAGCATAGGACACTGATCGTGGAGTTGCATCAGATCTATTACATGTATTGAAAGCCACCTAGAGTGATGGTAGTGGTCCATTGCAAACATTCACGGAACGATTTTTCCGAGGGTTTCCACATACAGGAGAAAAAGTTTGCATCGCTGTGAACGGGGAACTGGAGAAACAAAATCTCCAGTTGCAGGCTTTTGTTCCAATACAAGAACTGTGGGTGGTATGTTGCCATTTCTTCACACCACTCTGGAAAAGGAAGAACTTCAACAGTACTATAGATCCAGATAGATCTAGATAGATCTAGAGTACTATATAGATCTATAGGGATGATGTATAAATTAGAGAACCTCTTGATAAAAGTCCCATTGAAAACAATATTGGAACCGCAATTTTCTGCTTATTAGGTTCTACGATATTTCTTATATCCGTCGATGTATTCAACTAGTATATCGCCCAACTGATAGGCTTAAAAATCCATCTTTAGTAACATAAACACAGAAATGTTTGGATAAGTTTAATAATAATATTTGTAAAAACAAATCAAATCATGCTTTTAAATGCTTTATGTCAAATAAAGATATATTGGAAAAAATATTGATATGGACAACACAATTGAACAGTGTTTCGAGTTTTTGTCTGCAGACATTTTTGTGTAGGTGTCAAGAATCAACCTTTTATTCAATCGTGAACATGACCTTTGACCTTTTGACATCCAATCATCAAAATTATATCAGAATTGGATTCCCATGCCAAATTCAGCAAAAAAGTGTCATTACATGTTATTCTAGGTCTAATAGTAAAAACGTTACATAATATGTATGTACCGGCCCCCATCTTGGCAGCCATCTTGGATTACCAGGAAGGAACCAATGATCTGGGAGCGTGGTTCCCTGGATCTTTTTTGGAATCAGCATACCCAAAAACCCCTATATACAAATTTTTATGCTTTCTGCCGGAAGTGAACATGCTGGCCTGTATTTGTCACATATCCGCCTCACTATTATTACTGGGATTGGTAAAATTAAAGATAAGCAAGTTCACTTACACGTAGACCCCAACGTAACACCAAAGCAACAAAAGCACAGACGTATACCATTTCATGTACGAGAAGACGTTGAACATGAGCTCAAGAGACTTGAAAGTGAGGACATTATCGAAGGATGGAATGTCTACTATACTGTAATCTATATATAAATACGCTAAGGGTTTTCAAACTTACACGCATCACGCAATATTGGCTGGGCTGAGACGGCTCGCATTGGTCTCAAATCTATCTCACGTACCTTCTGTCTTGCAACGCAGCATTCATTTCCCCTTTCCTGTCTGGTTAAAAGTGTATTTCAAGATTTATTTCAAAATCGGTCCAAATTGCCATCCAAACGGCCTTGCCCTTGGCCTAAGTACTGCAGCATGGAAGCTGGTGCTCACGTGACTTATACCAGCAAGCACTATGCCTGCAGTATTTTGTTGCATATTGATTAAGCGTCACGTAGAACGTCTGGCGTTCCACCAACTTCAAGCAGGGAAACATAACGTCCTCTTTCTGTGAGACGGACTTTTGATTGTGTAGATCTATTATGTAAGCATATCAAACAGTGTAGGTTCTATTTTTGTGAATTTCTTGGGTTGTATGGCTGTGGGTGGTGTCTGAACATGTTTGGGGTGCAGTAAGAATGGGCGTGAGTATTGGTAGAACAGTGTGCTGTTAACGGTGGGACATATTTGTAATGATTATATCCTGCACAATACAGGTGTGTAGATCTACTAGGCAGTGTCAAGACTGATGTGTATCCAGTTCAGGGGCTGGTGGAGGTAGAACAGTGGTGGGTGCTGTCAGGACGATGGCTGAGATGCCACGACAGTGCAGATGCTGTAGACCAGTATTATACAATTTTTGTTCTTAAATATAGTAGCGGTAGATGGGTATTGGCGTTTTACTTAAGAAATAAGGCATGTGCATATATTTCCTGTAACTGATTTGTCGCCCCTCACGGGTACGCATTGACTTTCAAGGAGCATTTTCCTAGATGTGGCTGTTGTATTGTAGCAAAGGAAGGCAGGCAAGTTTAAACAAGGGAAAGGTGGGAAGTTGCACAAAAAGATATGCATTAAATTGGGCTAATATCATTTATTTTTTTTGTACTCCCTGAACCTATAATGTTGCAAAGTACTTCCTGCTCTGGATATTGCCCGTGATTTTCACGGGGTCTTGCTAGTTATGATAAATGGGCTACAAGAACATACTGCACAGTCAATATTGTCAAGAATCTGCCAGCCTGCACCTGCTTAAGTGTCTTCAAGGTCCAGATGTAAATGAGATCATGTAAGTAGTTTTGGGGATTATTTTATTGAAAGTAGCATATGATTTGGGGCAAGTGACAAATCAATTGTTGCTCAAGGACAATTCGAGCACTGCACACCCGGTTCGTGTAATAAGCATTTATTTTAAAATTATGTATAATTAGAAACATTAAATAGCTATGAGTATTGAATAGTTGATTTTATATTTCTTGCAAATATCAAAATATTTTTGTTTTACTTTACCGAGCAGTTTCTTAACAATTTAACCATTTACTTTTTGAACCTGCAAACAATGCAAATAATATATGTAATGCAAATATAAAAGTTTTCACAGTATTTTTATAACAGCACTACTGATTGATGTTAATTTCAATTATATCATTTTTCTTGAATAAAGTGGTTTTTGAATGCATTTCAACTTCCATGCTAATTCCTTCCAGACTTATGGCAGATACTGCTGGAGTTCTTGAAGCACCTAATACTGCACTTGCTGAAAGAAATATAACCAGGGGGCAACAGAATCTACTAGCTTTTAGCAAAAAACTATGCAAACACAAGTGAATTAGTGAGAATGCTGTGTCGCTTTTTAAACATATGGGAGTTCAGCTGTGATTGATGATTTGCAATAAAATGTACATTGTAGACTGTGTGTTTTCATTTGCAATAAAATACATCTACTGCAGAAAAATGAGTTTGAGAAAGTTTACATTGAGATAGACCAATCTAGAAAAGTTGCAGTAGTTTACCTGTACAAGCAAGATTGAATGCAATGCCCAGGAAGAATATTGCATTAATGGTTCAATGCATTACTGATCCATGTAAAACATAGATTTGTACAAATGAGTCAAACTCAGAGACAAAAATGTTTTAGAAATGTTAAATAGAATCGATACAATAAAGCTCTCAGCCAAGAACAGAAAATTTGTATATAGTGACAAATAAAAAAATTAGAAGTGTGTTTTTGGCGAAAAGAAAATCTGAGCATGCTTTTTTTTTCTAAAAAATATCTGATTCTTAAACATTATCAAGATTATTGAATTTATGTTGGAAACAGGTTTAAAAGATTTGAAAATATGACAAATGGAAGTTAATTTGTCAATCCTCCAACAGTAAAAACACATGGTCTTCTGCATAGTTGCTCGATATAGCATTGGAAAATGTAATTCTGTCAATTTCTGTTATACTTAATTTAATAAGCTCTGGATATTGATGGTTTGTTAAAAGCTATGTATCTAAAATAGTTATTTAATGTTAACTGTAAAGCATAAATCATGTGCTGAACCTGACTTAAGTTCATTGAGTAACATTTTCTATTTAGTCCAGGATCACGGGCAGGTTTATTTATGTCGGAACCGCCATATGTCTCAATGGTTGTTTCCTATGTAGAATTTACTCAGAAATTCAGATATGTAAGTCTTACGCGCGTTTAGGTAGTAATTATATGTGAAAATTGCGTTTGAAGTGAGGCACGTTCAAATTTTGTGACTAAAAACGAATTTCTGGTAATTTTCAATTGTTTGTGTTTAAAATTAAGTAAAATGCTGTGAACTGATATAAACTCATTATATTTTGGTTGCTTAAATGTTTCCAGAATGTTAGTGATACTTACCACCAATATGGTTGAACTAAATTTTCAAGATGGCTGCCATTTTATGGTAACTTATGGTAATTTTGTTATATCGTTATTAAAAAAATGTCTATACTTCTTTTTACAACATCTGCCATGTACTTAATGCGATGTTCATTATTTGAACACATGCTATAATCATTTCTTAAGCAAACAAGACATCTTAAGCTCTTTTATCTTAATATTTGACAATTTTATGGGCATAATGCTCACCCCACCCCAAACATGTATTATTCAGTCTTTGTGTGCAGGAACGTCATGTAGCTCTAACAATAGTTCAAATCTGGAAACAAGCACCAAATTTTACATAAATACTCATTGGTGGTCACTCTTTCAATATATTATGCTAGTCACCTCGAATTCAAGATGGCCGCAATTTTCTAAAATGGCCGCCATGAATTTTCGTACAAAACACAAATTTTGTCTTGACATATATCTCTATTTAAGGGATAAATTATGCTTGGTAAATGCATTTCAAAGATTGGAGATCTGAGAATGAATACAGACTAACTATAACACACTTCTTCATTAACCATATAGTACAATAATCTACAAATCATCATCTTCATCTAGTACGTCATCTTGTTCATAGTCACATCCTGTGAATGCATGGAGACCTGGAAGAGCAAGTGCAATTTCTTTGGTGAGACTTTGAATAATATTGTTGATGCTTATTAGTCTCCTAGTATTGTTTTGAATCCAGACCAGCATCCAACATTAATCAAATAACATGTCACCTGTCATGTTTGACAGGTACCACCTGTCAAGTTTGACAGGTGATGGGTTGACGTTTGATTGACAGGTGGCCGCCGCCACGGTGTGGCGAGCGTTAGAGCGTTCAGACGAGTTGTGTGTCAGCTGTATCTGTGGAGAGCACTGCTACTGTGTCTGTGGAGAGCACGGTGATATCGATAAAAGGCGTTCGATTGATATGTTTTAGCGTATGTGACATAATGAAGAGCGCACCGCTCCTTTACCACCAATTTGTTTTGTTAGAAGAAACATTCCGCCACCATGAAATACCATTACAAGAAATGGCATGGTATTATGACTCCTTTGTGCCAGCGCTGAAATATAATAATGCAGACCAATTGAAGTTACATATAATCAAAGGTGGTTCATCATTTTTTAACGGGTTTGTAAATGCTTGCAAAGAAGCCAATCTTAATGAGTTGGTCGTCAGCTTGACAAAGGAAGACATTCAGGCATTGTACAGATTTGTATGGATATGGTCTGAAGATCACTCTGTACAAGGGCGTGGCAAAAGTTGGTTTACCAGCAAAGAAGATTGCGCAGCAGAAGCCAGGAAAGCAAGACCCAAATACTACACCTTTGATGGACCTGATGCTCCAGAAATGGTTTTAGGATTGGAATCAACATGTCCGTGTTTCATACATAACATAGACGAATTCAAAATTGTAACTCCAGAGTGTTTTTGCTTTAAACCAAAAATTCCAAAACAATTTGAAAATAAAGAACATATTACTATTGATGGCTTAAACATTGTTAGAACTATATCAACTGGTCCAATGTCTAGTTACTTGATAAAAGAATCGTCAGAATGTTTTTCCAGTTGTGAGACATCAATATACTTAGCATATCTTCAACATAAAAGACACATGATAAATGTGGCTTAATCGTTTATACAATTCGTTGTACAACATGGATAATAAAATAAATACTATATTCGTAATCTAGACGTTTTTTTTGCTATCAACCAAGTTTTTTTTCCTCTTCTCTATGCATAATCGAATTATCTCGAATGAAGAATCAGCGTGCAACCATCTACGTGACTTATGGAAAAATCAGGACAGTCTACACTGTTGCAAACACAGTGTTCGCGTTGTGATTTTCCCGTTATTCATAACCAAACTGTAATGATGTTATGTGTGTGACAGAGCCCTCTCAGTTTTGCTGTCATAAACCATTAAATATTAAAACAACATTAATTTGTTGTAATCGTGAGTGCAGTGTAATTAATAGATGTCACACATGTAAATGATAAGTATTTAACACATACCGTTATCGCAGTTTTATATCTTGATGAACTGACGTAAACCAGCAAAACGATTCTCCATAAGAGCACCGCTTGTGTAGTTTTATATCTTGATGAACTGACGTAAACCAGCAAAACGATTCTCCATAAGAGCACCGCTTGTACGACACACCTCTGTGGTGGTGTGGTGGGGGTGTATGATTTAATTTTTATGATTGGGTGCCCTAGCCTTTTTTTAAAAAAAGGATAGGGCTTTTTTTGTATAAGAGGTTTCTACATCTCCAAAACTCTCTCTAGATCAGCGGCCATCGATCGTAGCTCACGTTTTCTTTCACAGTGGGCTATCAAATTGCGAACGTATTGGTCAAAGTGAGCCGATGGTAGGGGTGGAGGCTTACTCCCAAAGCGATTGTAAATACGCCTAATTTCCCTTGAGCATATACGAATTTTCTGCTTTAGGCCTGCTATCTCGGATTCGTACAAACGGATCTGAGCTTTGACAGAGCATTTTGCAATGAGCCTGAAATTTACACTGTCTCCCATCTTGACATGCACAGTGAATGAGCTACACGCTAGCATGGTTGGTTTTTAGAGTGAGAGACACAGACGCATCAGTCGTACATCAATCAGCTAGAATACATGATTGACATCTAGACTATCTAATGGCTTTTTTTCCCATCACCACTCACATAACTCTATGATTATAGAAGCCAGTCTGTCACATTGTCCTCACTAAAAAAAACATGGCACCGATTTTACATCACAGGAACTCATGTGAGCTGTCAATCTAATCATAATCATACCCATTATTGCACACAAAGGCACATAAATTGATAGCAAAAATCCAGCTGTGAAAACAGTAAGCTCTCAATTATTGTCAATAAAAGAGCACACCGCATGCTTCTCACATCTTAAAACAATTGCAGATGCTGCGGGGGCGGGGATTAAATTGTAGACCCCGGCGATCACTACTCATTGTTCATAAAGCTGTAGCCTCTTAAGCAACACACACGTCATTTTAAACTGTGAGAGAATGCACGGTTTAAAGGAGTTACTGATAGACTCGATATTGGATGCGTGTATACGATATAGTATAATGAAGTCACACCTAAAGGAGCTTTTAAAAGTATATTTAATAGCTTTAATTCCTTACGAGGATTCACCTGAAGAGCCAATACAACAGCTGAGAATGGAAGTTGCTACTGTTGAGCGTCAGTGCGAAAATCAGCTAATGTATGCTAATGCACTAGCCGCATTACATTCGTGGCTGCCCCCGCCCCCCTCTAGCGGCGATGATGAGATGAGGCCCGTGTCAGCACGGCAAAGACTCGTCGCTCGTATGTCTACAGGTGGTAGACGCCGTTACCAACAAGGGGCACGTTTTCAACGCTCTACACTATCACCGGTTCGATCTGCTCCAAGTTCCGTCGCCAGGGACGTAATCGTTATAGACGATACGATGTAATACAGTACAATACTGTGAAGAAGATAATCAAAGGTCCTTTTAAGGACTACCCATCCTGAGTCTGATAGTATTTTTAATTTCGCTGGTTTGCCCCCCCCCCCCCCAACCACTAAATGTGCTTACCCCACCCGGAAAATGAGTGATAAATTTTGACAAACAAATTGTTTTGCAACTTTAATAATAAAGTGTAAAATAACGTACATGTAAAATAACTTAACTACAGACAGAAAACACACACACACACACACACACACACACACACACACACACACACACACACACACACACACACACACACACACACACACACACACACACACACACACACACACACACACACACACACACACACACACACACACACACACACACACACACAGAGACAGAACAGCGACAGTAACATAAAGTCTAACCATAAAAAAAACAGAAAACACACGCATGTGTACCACATTCCTGTAAACATGCCGTACATATGGTTTCTCTCCAACGTGGCAAACACTCCTATGTCACTAGACTCGTAACATATCGCTCCACAACCCAGAGAACGTAAAATAACGTACATGTAAAAAACTTAACTAAAAACAGAAAACACACGCATGTGTACCACATTCCTGTAAACATGGCGTACATACGGTTTCTCTCCAACGTGGCAAACACGCCTATGTCACTAGACTCGTAACATATCGCTCCACAACCCAGAGAACGTAAAATAACGTACATGTAAAAAAAACTTAACTAAAGACAGAAAACACACGCATGTGTACCACATTCCTGTAAACATGGCGTACATACGGTTTCTCTCCAACGTGGCAAACACTCCTATGTCACTAGACTCGTAACATACCGCTCCACAACCCAGAGAAAAAAAAATAACACACATGTAAAAAAAACTTAACTAAAGACAGAAAACACACGCATGTGTACCACATTCTGTAAACACACACACACACACACACGTGACAAACACTCCTATGCCACTAGACACACAACACACGCTCCACAACCCAGAGAACGTAAAATAACGTACATGTAAAAAAACTTAACTACAGACAGAAAACACACACACACACACACACACACACACACACACACACACACACACACACACACACACACACACACACACACACACACACACACACACACACACACACACACACAGACAGAACAGAGACAATAACATAAAGTCTAACCATAAAAAAACAGTCACACGCGCATGTGTACCACATTACTGTAAACATGGCATACATACGGTTTCTCACCAAAGTGGCAACCACCCCTATGTCACTGGACTCGTAACATACCGCTCCACAACCCAGAGAGCATACAAAATGTGTCTAATCTTTCAAACAAATTCTCCAATCTGGGCAAGCAAAAAAAAAATGTACCAAAATGTGTGTCATTACGAGGTTTTGTTTACCATACGAGTCTAGTTTCTGTTTTTTGAAAACCATTGCACTTTAGACTCAAATTTGGTCTTACACCACCTCACAACCACCAACAGTCTACAAAACAACCAAAAAATTAATTCCTAGTCCCCTCCTCAAGTTTTCTACACACGTGTACCACATTCCTGTAAACATGGCGTACATACGGTTTCTCTCCACGTGAAAAACAAGATCTAGTCTTCGCATTGATTATGCGATGCGTCGTATGTTAGAATTTTACGCGGCGCACGCTGTCTCTGGCTACGACGTAGTTCAGGTACCTGAAAGACCTCCACTTCACTGTCACTCTCTGATCGTAGTTCTGTCTGTGAGCCTGCGAAAACCTGCACTGGCTGGTCGACAGCCATCACGGCGGGCCTGTCTATCGCTAGCGGGGTGAGGTCAGGTGTGGCAGGGGTGGTTGGAGGTGGAGTAGGGGTGGTTGAAGATGTGGCAGGGGTGAGGTCAGGCGTTGCAGGGGTGGTTGAAGGTGCGGCAGGGGTGACAGGAGGTGACGGTCTGACCACGGCGGGAGGGGTGAGGTCATCCGTAGCAGGGTTGGGTGGCTGTTCTCCACGCTCGGGTGACATAACGAGCAGTGGAACGACCACACCGGCTTCAGTATCGCGTTCTCGAGCCCTTCGAGCCCGCCACCACCTCCGCGAGATGGACAACGCAACAGCAATGACTAGCATGGCGCCAAGGAAGGCGCCACCAGCACTCAGCGTCAGAACAATAACAGTACGCTACGAAATACGTAAACACTACATTAAATTCATATATAATATATACCATTTACATATACTTTTATATTCTAGATATATAAGGCATCATTAACGTCACAATGTTTTACAGATTTAATTTCATATGTAAATATATATACTTACATCAATCAATTCTAGCGGTGTGGCACTGATGGTGGTTCTAGGAGTCACACTTCAGCCACCTCCCGCGTGATGTCATCAGCAATCCGCTGAATCAGCATAAAGATTGATATATATTTAAAAGTCATAAAAACGAGCTCAGGCTGACTACACGTCATTAATATGGACCCAGGCATGAGTAATGTAACTGACCAACTCGTCAGAATCCTCATGACATCACAGTCACGTGACAATGGAAATCATCAATCCATGCTTTTCAGTCTGATCTGCCTTATACTTATGTTGCTATTAAAAATATGGAGCCATTACTTGAAATTCGTGAGTATTAGCATAGCTATTACACATTTTATTTACCGTAAAAATAGTGAATGTCTTAACATGTGTTTTATCCTATTACAGAGGGATAGAGGCGGAGAGAGAATCACAGTGACACAGACCGAGGAGAGTTGAAGAGCCCGGTTTATGGTGTAAAAAAAAATAAATAAAGACAAAAAAAAACAATAAAGTTGTTGTCATTTCCCACGCACACGCCACACAGACACGTAAATTAAAAAAATCCTGCATAAAAAATAAGAATCAAAAACAGGTGGTATGATGTCATCAATCATTCCAGCACACAACCATCAAGCCTCATAGATCATACCCTGAGCACAACCTGTCAAGTTTGACAGACCCCCCGCCTCCGCTAGCATAAAAGCCCAGCACGTCTAGCGGCTCCCATAAACGCTCACTGGCGTTCCGGCAATAGTCATATTACACAATTTAGATATCCGTATTTAAAAAGCGTGCGAACATGGATAACAAGTCTAGCCATAGGTGAGTCATAGTCATGCATTATTTTAAAACTTTAGAAATGTTGAGGTTTTACACGTGTATATCGTGAGCGTTGATTAACTGTGTATGTGGTATTAGGGTGTAATTATAGATGATGATTGCTGTAAACATCATTAACACCACAATGTTTTACAGATTTAATTTCATATGTAAATATGTATACTTACATCAATCAATTCTAGAGGTGTGACACTGGTTGTGGTTCTAGGAGTCACGCTGGTGGTGATGGTATCCGTTTCACCCCGTGTGCTGTCATCAGCAACCCGCTGAATCGACATAAAGATTGATATATATATTTAAAAGTCATAAAAACCACCCCATTTCTCTCTAAAAATAAGGATATGGAAGAGAGAGAGAAAAAAAAATGAAAAATAGAATATACCAACTTCGCACAGTCCAAGGACTCTGGTATAAGTGTAGTTCAGCTTCCGTAGATCTTGTACGCATAGCCCTCCACCACGCTGGTCACGCACATCGACGACCCCCACCCTCTGCACACGTGTCATATCCCAATCAGTCAAACTGGTGATGAAACAACCTCTCATATTCAGTTTATCCAGGTGTGTATTCACTACAGGCAATCGCCTCATGAATGTTCCAGCACAATCCCAAACAGCAGGGGTACACTCGCAACTAAGAGAACAACCCCATATAGGTGGTACATGTACCATAACGGCCCACACGAACATAAGTTGAACAAAAAACACATTCATCTTGCACAACGGATGGTAACCAACTGATCTGAAAATTGTTCGTTAGCTAACCCGTTAAATTTGTTTATTACCCTCGATCAATCAAATCGTCTTAATGGTATACACTCAGCCAATTAGAGTATGTCTGGCTTAAGTCTGTAAATAAACGCACCTAACAAACACATCACAATGCAGTGCAGATGTTTGAGTCATATTGGTAACGATACATGGCATTCTCACGATTAAAGCAGACGATTTTCTCAGAATTATCGACTAGTATTGTCTGAGGTCGGCCGGTTTATAAACTTTGATGTTCTTTTTTTGAAGCACGTTTAGCGTACAATCGGTTGATATGATTTTATACAGGTTTCCCTCTTTTTTTAAAAAAAATACTGCACTCTGAATTATAGTTCAAGTTTGCGTTGAAAAAAAGCCAAGTTTGATTATGGAAAAGCCTTAGGTCTTCTGACGCAGACAGTCTATAGAAAAAAAATACGGTAGACTTACGAGGGCAGTATATGCAATTTAGTGAAAGTTGAGATTTGGGTTCTCAATTCATTGAGAATTGAGATTTGACCTTTCAATTCATTGAGATCAATTGATTGAGATTTGAGAAAAGGGTTTTGCATTGAGAGTTTTGTAACATTAATTTATTGAGATTTTGAGATCAATGGGTGGTATATACTCCTCTCACTTACCGATGCGTACACGCACACTTGCGCAGTCCCGAGTTCGTGAAAACACTGTGGGGTCCTATCAGTGAGAGTACACTTGTGGGTGAAGATAGCTATTGTGAGGTTTTCTTACAGATTGTCCATAGTTACGTGATAGTTTGTTATCATGAGGTTTTCCCTACAGACACCTCAATTTCTGTACTTGTGTGAATGTAGGAACATTGATAACTAAATAGTGGTATGATTTGATAGAATCTATTCTTTAGGGTGTAGACCTTTAAGTGAGCATGGGCCATTCGCTAGATGTTTACTGTATTTTCACAGGTCGCTTCATTGATGTCTTATACTACTTTGTATAATATTGAATGAGCCACTTTGGCAAGAGCAATATGGCTGGAGCTGTTGAAGCCTCTGATGTAATATTAACTAGCTCAATGAAACATCTCACTATCTGTATTCACAGACATTTATACCGTATCAAACACCACTGACGTGTTTATATATATATATAACACCACCCCCTTCAGGTTTGCAAATAATAATATTTTTCACCAATCAGAATCGATTTATATAGCTATATATATATATATATATATATATATAATAGGTTATATAATGTTTTAGGGTCCCTAAACCCCACCGCTGGGGCATAAGCTGTCATTCATTTTAAGCTCTAAAGAGGTCGCTGTTGTATTTGCAGTGACCCGCGAGACGTGGATATGTTATCACTCCACAACTTCGTAGCAAAATTCAGCCCGAAGCAGTGGATCGACCTGCGTCTTTGCGGGCGTGGCACATAACATCGCGGTTTGTAAATTGATATTTTACCATGGGGCATTATTCAGGATTTGTGAGCTAAGTAGAAGTTTACCATTATGTTTAACAACATGACATCACTGTTCGTTTCAGGGATCGTTGAGATCAGACGCTGTCTGGTCAGCGAGCCTGACATCATATATGCTGGACAGCAGTCATGCGCAGTGGCTTGCTCTCCGGCATTCGATTTTAGATCGTACCAGCCGTCTCCTGGTAAGTCCCAACAGCTATGTTTTTAAAAAAAGTGTAAACACACTGTTGTCCGCCCTGCCCCATAAACGCAATGCCAGCCCAATGCTTTATCTTACAGACGGCTGTGGAGCTGACCAGCAACGCAAGAGGCTGTCGGCAGCAGCAGCAGCAGCAGCAGCAGCAGCAGATCACCCCACCCCCACCACAGACCGATGGTGCAATACAGTCCAGGACTCCAGGACAGCCCGAGACTCCAGTGCAGGCAGTGTCTGCAACATCAACTCCACCTCCAGTGCAGACAGAGGCTGCAGCCAGCGCTCACCCAGCAGCAGCAGCAGCAGCAGCAGCAGATCACCCCACCCCCACCACAGACCGATGGTGCAATACAGTCTAGGAATCAGGGACAGCCCGAGACTCCAGTGCAGGCAGTGTCTGCAACATCAACACCACCTCCAGTGCAGACAGAGGCTGCAGCCCAGCGCTCACCGAGCAGCAGCAGCAGCAGCAGCAGCAGATCACCCCACCCCCACCACAGACCGATGGTGCAATACAGTCCAGGAATCTGGGACAATCCGAGACTCCAGTGCAGGCAGTGTCTGCAACACCAACACCACCTCCAGTGCAGACAGAGGGTGCAGCCAGCGCTCACCGAGCAGCAGCAGCAGCAGCAGCAGCAGCAGCACATCAACATTGTGCGGAGCTCCTGGGACAGTGCGAACGCAGTCCCAGCACTAGACGATGCAGATCTCCAAGAACTGCTGTCAGTGGTAAGCATCGTTTCAGAGTGCCCCATGGGAGCAGAGTCCCCATGGGATCAAGAATATATATATAATATCAAGAATATATATATATATGCGTGTGACACGTCTCTTCTCTCTACTTCAGTTCGACGATGGTGATGAGGGTCTGCAGGCTCTGGAGGGGTATGAGGATCTAATGACTGGATTACTCCAGCACGCCAACGTGTTGGTAAGTGAACCATCTTAAATTTTCATACTCACTAACCACTGACCTCAGCTGAGACTCAACCCCCTCTCTCATGCTCTTTTTTTTTCTACCACATAGGATGATACCTCGAGACAACAGCAGCAGCAGCATCAACCAGCTGCAGCACAGGGTCGTGCAGGCGCGTTTGATGTGCTTGAGGAGTTGGTGTCAGAGGGCGGTGGCGGTCTCCAGGTAAGGTACCCCGCACTACCAACCACACATAGCCGTAGTAGTAAACCATACATACATCCTGTTAACCCCTCAGCTGAACACCACCTCTTTTTTTTTTGCAGTCATCTCTGAAGAGATCCAACACGCCCGCGTCACACCCTCCGTCGAGCAAACGACCCCGTGCAAGCAACCAGGATGTTGGTGATGATGGCCAGAGACCGTCCACATCGCGGGTCCCTGCTGACGCTCAGGGGGAGAACGGTGGGATTGGTTTTCTAGCTGGGTTTGTGACAGGATTTGGATTCTAGTTCACAAACCCTCCCCTCCATCTAATACGCCGTCACCGTTCTCGTTTCAGGGCTCTTCGTATGCGGCGACTGTGGGTATCACCTCGCAACATATGAGGCTCTGGTGGGCCCCCACGACGAACACCATATGTTCTGCCCGCGTCATACCAGCGCCACGCAACCCACCCCGCCAGACTCACCCGTTGACTCCGGTGTGGACGAGCCGGACGGTCCAGGCGATCGCGGTCTGGAGCGTCTCCCAAACGGCACAGTCATCCTTCGTCACGACGACACTGTCGTTAGGACGAGACGCGTGCGAAGGTGGGCTGCGGTATTGGCTGACGTCACGTTAGACGTGGCGTTTGGTCCCTCGTGGGCGGGCCCCCATCTATTTGAGACGTTAGAGAGACTATACCGTCTCTTTAACGCTCTCATAGATGCTCTAGGCGATCGACTCGGTGGGCATGACGAGCTACAGTTCACCATCATGTCCCCGGGTCTCGATGTGCCTATTTTCGTGCCACTTCGGCGTTGGACAGAGCTGACTGCGGACTACATTCTCGACCACATCGAGCGTGTACTCCAAAGTAAGGCTGAGATAAGAATCGACGCCGGATTCACTGTCCACGTCGGAGTTTTTCGTCGGATCGCGCTCGGCTACAACGACCCGATCCGCTTCGCGGGCACCTTTGCCGAGAGGGAGCGCGACGTCATGCGAAAAAGAGGGGTCATTTACATCGACAACTCTGACAACGCCTGCCTCCCCCAGAGCTATCGCGGTGAGTGCATTTCACCGCATGAAGTGCGGCTCTGACCCCCTCCCCAAGAGACCGCACGCCAAAGACGAGTCAGCGGCTCGCCGGTATATTGCGGCTTGCTTCGAAGTCGGGTACTGCTCCGATGCCACGTATGACCTTGTCCGGCGGGGAAGCCTGCCCTGGCAGAGATACGCCGCCGACCACTTAATGGAAGCGACCGGTCTTGCCCCCGGTACCGTAGGTCTGTTCGAGCACATCCCCCCTACGAAGCCGCTCTTGGGGTAAAGATCCACGTACTGGGGGCGGTGGGGGTCCCATGGCGTTCCTCACCAGTAGGGACAAGCTGACCCAGGGCAGCGCCCACCTTTACCTCCTATTTAACTGGAGGGAGGGTGGTGCTGAGCATGATGGTCATGTGCACAGCCTTGTGTGGATACGTGACGTGTTCCAAAGCGCTGGGATTTGCCCCCACTGCCGCGAGGACGTGCGTCCATACCCCGCTCACCAGTGTATGGCCAAGTGCTCCAAATGCAGAGCTCCAGCTGTCCCCACCCCGAGATCTCTAGTCACGGGGAAGTGGCGTAGAGCCATGCACCGGTCAGCTCGCTCCAGGAGGGTCTCTCGTCACCTGCGCCGACTGTAATGGTGTCTTCTACAGTCAGACATGTTTTAGGAACCATAAAAACCCTAAGCGTGCCAATAAGATGCGGGTGTGACGACGACGATGACAAGTCACTGTGTCAGAGGTACTGGCATTGCCCATTAGAGTGTGGCAAATCTTATCGGCGATGCTACATCGACCCCACAAACCATGTATGCTACGAGTACTGGTGTCAGAAATGCTACACTCTAGAACAACGTCCTGGCGAGCACAAGTGCTATGTGCGAGCTATTGCCGCCGATACCCCGAGCAGGAGGCCCACGAGATTCGGAGTCTATGACTTTGAATCCACGGTATCCAACGCTGACACGTGCGGGGATTACACACCGACTCTTGATTCTACATGTGCCAGCTGCGACCCGACACGCAAGTGCGCCGCGCACGAGCGCTGCAACTCGTGTAGGTCGCCCTGGTGCGGTCGGCAGAACGCCAGCGTGCACTCGGTGAACTGTGCATGCTTCATGACGTTCTGCGATAATTGCTATGACCGGGTGATCTGGAGGCGACGCTCAAGCTGAAATACTGCAAACACTGCGGCTCACGCTGTCTCGCGTGTTTGGGGGAGGCTGGGGGACCAGTCGCCTGCAGAGGTAACTCCGAGTGTGGACTGAAGAGACATAACTTCGTCGGTCCTGACGCCCTGGCGAGGTTTAGCGAACACGTCGTGTCCGCGAAGCACGCGGGGATGCGTCTGTACGCTCACAACGGGTCTCGGTATGATAGCTTCCTCCTGCTGGACGAACTACGTACATGTAGGGGTATCACACCATCCATTGTGTACAACAATGGCAAACTCATGCAGTTCAGGGTGGTAGAATTTGACATGAGTGTCAGCGACTCGATGCTATTCATACCGATAGCTCTGGGTAAGTTTGACGCCACGTTTGGTCTCGGAGGTCGAGCCCTGAAGGGCTTCTTCCCTCACTTGTTCAACACAAATGACAAATTCGGGTATCGCGGCCCCGTACCCGACACGTCCTTCTTCTCACCCGACACCATGACACCCTCCACAAGATACGAGTTTCTCGCCTGGCACGCCGAGAGATCGGCCGCGGGGGACTACGACTTCGACTCGGAAATCCTAAAGTACTGCGAGAATGACG
This sequence comes from Streblospio benedicti, assembly GCA_019095985.1. Taxonomy (NCBI): domain Eukaryota; kingdom Metazoa; phylum Annelida; class Polychaeta; order Spionida; family Spionidae; genus Streblospio; species Streblospio benedicti. Next base: position 89,402 of record JAGTTF010005525.1, on the reverse strand, counting down.
TAACGATATTGGCGCTGGGGGTGATGCAATTTCGTGCTATGGTGATGGAGGTTGCGGGTTTCTGCCCATTCAGCAAATGTATGACCCTTTCGTCCACAGCTATGCGCATATTTAAAAAACGTTTTCTCTCGGAGTACTTCAGCGCCGAGGACAAGGTCGGAAACCCCGTGGTGCTGACCAAACGGGATGGTGAGTTCTTCACCCCCGACGGTAGAGGGGTGGCGATGAGTGATTTCAGCAAAGTCACCTTCGTCTCCTCAGACCTCGCCTACCAGCCCAAGACATGCATGGCCGGTCCCAATTACTCGAAGGCGTCGCTTCAATGGCTAGCATACCAGGGGTCTCTCCATCCAGACGCCTGCATCAGGTCAGCTGCATCACCAGAGGGGGAGTACCGAGCCGGACCCTACTACTTTGACGGCGTGGACGAGGGACGCAAAATCGTCTACGAGTTTCACGTGAGTGTTTTTTTTTTGTTTTTCACTCATTCAATACCAATTCTGTCCGCTTCACTGTGTAAAAAATGTGTTCTCCCTCTCTCCAGGGCTGTCTCTATCACGCGTGCGCAACGTGCTACACCGGTCTCGACGATCAGAAACACCCTTTAACCGAGCTGACGATGGCCGAGACCCGTCAGCGCACTCTGCTGAAGGAACGCTGGATCGCCGAGAACTACGTCAGGGCCCGGAACTATCAGTACATATCCGTGAGGGAATGCGACTGGAACAGGCGAGTAACGTTACGCTCTCTCTCTCTCTCCCCATCTCTCTGTCTCTCTCAGTGTCTAACGCGTTTTTTTTTGTTTTTCCCTCTCTCCAGACAGGTGACGTCCGACCCCGTGATCAAGGCCTTCATCGAGGGATTGGACCCTGACGCGTTCGTCTCTCGCCTCGATGTTCGGGATGCTTTCTATGGGGGTCGCGTGGAAACGTTCTCCCTGTTCCAGGAGGCTGCCGAGGACGAGGCTATACGGTAGGTGGTTTTTTCACCCACTATCGACCCACGTCTCTTCAACAGTCCACACTCTAGACGCACGTAGACTGAAACGTGACCTATTTTCTTTTGCAGCTACTACGATTTCACGAGCCTCTACCCTCACGTGCAAAAGTCGGGTGTGTACGGGCGTGGGCATCCCGACATTCTGGTGGGGGACCAGATACACTTGGACAGACTGGCGCAGTACGAGGGCGTTATGAAGGTCAAGATCGTACCACCTCGCCGTCTTGCCGTCCCCGTGCTACCACTACGCATGAGCTCTGGCAAGCTCATGTTCCCCCTCTGTCGATCCTGCTGCGAGAGGCTGAGTCAGGAGCCGTGTATGTGTGATGCTCGCGCTCGCTCTTGGGTGGGTACGTACCATACAGGCGAGCTAAAACTCGCCGTATCCAAAGGGTACGTGATAGAGCGTGCGTACGAGCTCCACAACTTTCCTGAGGACAGGTGCTGCGTGTACGACGCAAACAACCCCGCCGCGGGTTTGTTCGCGGGGTACGTTAACGCCTTCCTCAAGCTTAAGCAGGAAAGTAGTGGGTATCCGCGTGAAGCCGTCACCCCCGATCAAAAGCGCGCCTACATCGATGACTACGCTCAGCGCGAGGGAGTCCAACTCGATCCTCTCCGCATCGCCGGACGACGTTTCCTAGCAAAATTGTTTCTCAACTCCCTGTGGGGTTTTATGGGCATGCGGGGTCATAAAACCCAGTACGATTTGCTAGGGAGGGGATCCTTCGCGCGCTTCTGCGAACGCGTTGCTGACCCGTCCGTCCAGCTAAAGCACTTTACCATCCTGTCGGGGGACGCGGTGATGGTAGAGTACGCTAAAAAGTCAGCTCTGGAGGAGGATCCCCCGAATAATAATCTATACGTTGCAGTGTACACGACGTCTCTTGGAAGACAAAAACTATACCGGACCCTGGATGTGGTTGGCCGGGGTCTGGTATACTGCGACACTGACTCGGTCGTGTTCAAAGAGCGTAGGGGTCGGGACCTTCTGAGTCTTGGCAACTACCTCGGAGACCTCACCTCGGAGGTCTCCGGAGACCAGGAGACCAACTACATCTCAAGCTTCGTCTCCGCAGGCGCCAAAAATTATGCCTACCGCACCACCGCGGGTGACGAAGTGGTCAAGGTGAAGGGGTTTACCCTTCACCACGCCAACGCTCAGAGGGTGAATTACCAGAGCATCCGTTCCCTCGTGACGGAAAACCTACGGTCTGGATCCATAGAGACGGTTCACCCGCATTCTATACGACGCCACCTCCGCACCCTTAAGATATACTCTCGGGACGAGGTGAAGCGCTACTCGGCCTGTGTGACGAAGCGTGTGTTTGACGCTGAGTCCTTTGGATCCAGACCGTATGGTTGGTGACGACCTTGTGTGGTAAACCCTAGCACTATTTAACGTATGTATGAGCAGCGTTATAACCCTCACACTGTGATATTATGAAAAGTATACACACATGTATGGTTGTGAGTAGAATTATGTATATGGACAATATTTTTAACCTGTGAGTCGTGATAGTATTTAAAGGGTATATATTTATGTATATATATGTACGACTGCTAGAAACTGTATAATGTTAATCTATTTCGATATATATATATATATATATACGTGTGTATAGAGTGTATGTATATGATTGCTAGAAAATGTATACCATTTAATATATTTTTTTGATATATAAGCATGTATATATATGTGTGATATAGAGTGTATGTATATATGACTGCTAGAAAAAAAAGTATAACGTGTATTTTTTTGTGACACTGTGGATATGTGTATGTGTAGTTGTATATGTGTATATATATGTACTACAAGAGAGTGAGATAAAGCACCTATATGCAAAGATGTTGTTCATGTCATCATTCTGGGGATGGGACTCGTAAAATACTAGTAATTTACTATACTTATATAGCGGGAAATGAGACGATTTACCTCCCCTGTGCCGAAAAACCGTGTACTATTTTCCCATTTGCCTGTGTGTAGAGATGTCTGGAATTTACTATAAACTAATAGCAAAAACATACCATTTTCGGGTCCCGGAGCAAAATTGCAAATTATTTTCACCATGTAGGCAAAACGAAACGGTCTTGCGCACAGGGCTGAGGCAAATACGTTGCGTTTGTAATGATAATGTATAATAAATCTGTCACGTTTCGTTTCGCTTCAACCCGTGAAAATACCCTGTTATTTCCACCCATGCCCTGAAAAAAGCGCGTAATGTGCATGCACAAACTTGTCCAGAAATGAGTATTAAATAATAGGGTTTTACATTCGTGTGCGCGCAAAACGTGCCCCGTTTCTCGTTTTGACACTTTTCAAACACACCAATTTGACGATTTTGGGGTTTGGGGAATGTCTATATATTAGTAAACAAACACAACATACATCAGCGTTTTCCTACTTCTTTTATTGTCCCGCGCAAACATATACATAGGGTCTAATATTATTATGGCAGCATTTATTGATCACACTTATACAGAAAAGATTTAGCGATCACATTTATTCAACACGTGTACAAAGATGGTCACTACTTTAATAAGATATGTACAACGATAGCTAGTCAACATAAATACAATAGCAGCTACTCAACTAATCAATACATATACAGCGGTGGCTAATCAACACAGATACAATGGTAGCTAATAAGCACATATACATCTAATAACTACATATATATATATACAGCGCTAACTAATCAACACACATATATATAATATCGGTATATCATGATCAGTCTTTAGAGTTGTGCGCCATAGGTGACACGTAGACTGTCACGGATGATGGCGTCATGTTTAGCTATCGTATCCTCCATCAGCTTGTGAGGAACCCTGGTGAGAACGTAGGCTCTCTCCATGGCCGCCTGGGCGAGTCTTACGGCAAAGTACTCCGGGGTGACTGATATGTTGCCCACGGCCTCAGCTGCCATACTATCGCACCCCATGACGCAGGGGTGATCCAGCTGCGACGGGCTGTCGCTGACGCATCCGTAGCAGAGCCGTCGCACCTCGGTCCCCGCCGCCTCGGTGAGAATGTCTCGGTAGGTCTCCAGCCCCAGTTTGGTCTCGACGTCTTCCTCCTCATCGTGGGGTCCATCCAGGGTCTTTGCGAACTCCTCCCAGTCGCGGATGCATGTGCCGACCCTCGTCGGGAACACCCCGTTCCGGGCGCGTACGTGAACGTACGGTTTATCGTTGAAGACGTTGACGCTGGCCCGCACTTCGCCTTTCCCCGTCATTTCCAGGGTCCATTCTCGAGCTACGACGTCCCTGAAGCACTCGCCCACCTCGTCTCGAATGTCCAGGAGTTTCTTCCAGGCCCTTTGGCTCAGCGTGATGGTGTTGGCCGGCTTGAACGTGTTGCCCACAAGGCGGAAGCCCTCTCCTAACCTCGTCACGGCGGATGTTGACTGCGTCATGATGGTTCACTGTGTTGTGGCTGCTCTGAGACGAGCGCCAGTTATATAGACCCCCCATGTCACCCTGTGATTGATGGACACCTGGTGATGGATGGGCACCTGTCATCTTGTGATGGACGGGTACCTGTCATCTTGTGATGGATGGACGCCTGTCATCTTGTGATGGACGGGCACCTGCCATGTTGTGATGGATGGGCACCTGTCATCTTGTGATGGATGGACGCCTGTCATCTTGTGATGGATGGGCACCTGTCAAAGTGTTAACCAGGCAGGGTGAATCGGTGGGGTGGGTTGCGGGGTGTCCTTCTTCTTCTCCTTCTTCTTCTTCTTCTTCTCCACCTCCTGAGGCTTTACAGTTTTTTGAGGGCTGGGTTTTATAGTTTTTGGACGGGTCTTTACAACTTTCTGCGGGGTCTTTACAACTTTCAGCGGGGTCTTTACAGTTTTGGGTGAGATGTTTGCAGTTTTAGCCAGTGTCTTGGTCGCTATTGGTGTGGGTGACGGCTCCCTACCCGCTTCCCCTATGGAGGGTAGTATGTGTGCATCGCGTGCTAGCTCCGAAACGTAGCGTTGGGCTGGGTCACCAACCCCCTTCACGCCCAGCAGATGTCGGACGGCATTGACCACGTTACTCCCCGGGATGGGTGTGTCCGTATAGCGGTTGACAATCTCACCTCGCTCGTTCCATTCCATGACTGTCTGGAGGAGGTGTATCAGCTTCGCACCACGCTCTCTAAGACTCTCAGGTAGTGCGTCAACCACCCCACTCGTCGTGGCTAGCGTCGCGTGGGTCTGAGGGGGTTGTTGTCTGGTCTCCGCCAGCTGTCTATACATCTCTTCAGGGACCATCACAAAGCCGTCCAAATGTTTCAGAGCCATCACGTTATACGTGGTCTCACCACTTCGCACAGGGCTTCGACCAGTGGTCGTGTCAGCAGCTTTCTACGCTCAGAGATGGGTGTGGTTTTGACTGCCAGGCGTCTCATACGCGTGACTTTTCTACGTAAATACCCCTTTAAATGGTCAGGTACCGGGAGACGTTTAGCTAGAATGTTCAGAGCTATCTCACACAGAGCCATGATCTCCCCTTTATGAGCGTGCTTCAGCAGGTTGTCGCGCTGTCTCTGACCTCGCCGGCCTCGGTCCCTGGGGGTGTCTTTGAGAAACATTCTAAGAAAGCGGGCGTGAGTCATTAGCGCCATCTTGGGCCTTTCCACCATCACCACCACCACCGACCGCTTTTATGCTCTGAGAGCGTAGACGCGGGTCAGCTCGCCAGGGAAGATATTGGTTCTCAGTCTGTACTCGGTGTCCGAGTGAGGGCTGAGATCAATCACGATGTACGGGTATTTCTCGCGTCTACTAACCGCTTTCATCAGGTCTGGGAGCAGTTGTGGCTTGCCCGGGTAAATCTGTCTCGAGAGGTGCGAGAGCTGTGTCTGGTCTCTCAAGTTCTTCATGACCACGATGTAGTGGGCCTGGAGGGCGATGGTTCGAGCGTATTTACCTGATCCGAAGAGGTTCTGGTAGATGGTGATGCATGACACATTGCTGTGGTGGGAGTGTATGGTAGCTATGTCGGCCACGTCTTTTGATTCCAGAGCTGTGGTCTGTAGGTCGTCGAGTATCATGAGTCTATGTGCACCATCGTCCCCAGCCCACTCTCGAACTGACTCTGCTGTGGGCACGCCTCTGTAGAACACGATGTTGGGGATTTCTCTCTCCATTGTCGCGAACACCGGCTGGTACGCCGTGTAGCAGTACATGATACCCACCACGGGGTGGTCGAAGAGGACATCGGCGTTTCTGATGACACGGTCCGTGAAGGATGTTTTACCCGACCCACTGACGCCTGACAACATCAGTAGGGCTGGGGAGTGGAATTTTATAGGTACGCTCATGATCACTTTGCGCTCTCTCTCTCTCTCTCTCTCTTATGGCTTACGGGGTGCTGATCTGCACGTGACGAGACTTTTTCACACTGAGGACGGCGTCAAACTTGCCAATGACGATCAAGGAGACGGCGTTGGGGAGGGGTTTGGCAAATTTCATCTCCAGACGCACGTGACCCTCCCTGACGTAAGACGTCAGCCCGCTCTTGGCGGCCACGGGGAACCCAAACACTGTGTTGCCCACCTTGTAGGCGCGGAGACCGATGCCGGACCCCGCATCCCTGCCGAGCTGTCCCGTAGTTTTATACAGGTTGACGAAGGCTTCGACGTATTGGTCCTGGTCAAAGTCCAAATTCCAGGGGCGGGAGGAGGGGACTGGCACTCCGTCCACGGAGAGGCTCACGTAGTTGACATCAAAGTGCTGAAAGTTGTATGGGCTGAGACCGTAGTCACCATTCATGGCGTCGCTAGACACCAGGACGCACATGACCGTCTTGGGGACTCTGCCGTTGAACAGGTTGTCGACGCAGACTGTGAGGTCGCTCTTGCCGATGGTGTAGACCTTGTAGTTGGACATCTCGAAGGGGTACAGGGCGTCGTGTTTCTCCAGCATCGCCTCGTGGGCTATGGCTAGCTCCGGGGCTACGGTGACCATTTCGACCTTCAGGGAGCAGTCGACGAATAAATACGGTGTACCCCTTACCCTCCAAATCCTCGGCCATCAGTCTGAACTGGTCTCGACTCTGCCAGAGACGTATGGCGAGACCCACAGAGCCGATCATGTAGCGCTTGCACTTGAAAATGTCTGCGTTGAGGCGTCCTTCTATCTCAAACACCTTGCCGGCCTGGGTGCGGATGTTACGCCGTGCGAGAGCGCCGTTACCCGTCAACCTCGCTTTTTCCGCCTCGTCATCCGGGTCTTGGGGGTACACACGCGGGTTGTCCATGTCCACAACTTCTTGCTCGAACATCATGGCTTCACACCAGCTGTTTTTCGCCTCCTCGCCGTACCCTGTCAGAGTGTCTAGGTACGATTTGTAGCTGTAAAACGGTGCCGGGAACTTGTTGCAGTCGACGCCGTTGAGACGAACCTCGAGGTTGTTGAACAGCGAGGCTATGGGGTGGTTGGTCAGCGTTACGTTTTCCCCGACTCCAGGGATACCGTCGCGGCTCACGATCTGCAGCTGGAGGGCTATGGACACCGAGTCCAGACGTATGTACTTGGGACTGGGTGGGATGTAAAAGTCCACGCACGAGTTGTGGGTAGTGAGCTGTGAGGTGGGTCTGTACACCACCTCCTCCACATGCTCCACCCCGGCATTCGCAGTGGGTGGTGCGAAGAGAGCTAGACGCTCGTCGTGAGAGTTAGTGATCGGTACGTTGCTCATCATGGTCAGGCGAATATATCGTCTTCGTTGGTACCTATACGCCGCGTCTTAATCGGGCGCTTCTTCGTCTCCTTAGTCCGGGCTTTCTGCTCAGTGAACGCGTCTTTCGCTTGCTCCAGTGCTGTGGCCGCCTGGCTCACAGCTTTTATGGATTCTTCCCCGGTCTTGTTACTGCCACCACCACGACCTGATTTGAGTGTGTACACTGTCTTACCGGCCATCCTCCCCTCCGACATGCGGCGGTAGTGCTCGCTCCATTGATCAGCTGTGGGGCGTGTGCGGAGTCTGGCGACACTACTACTCATCGTCCGAGAGACGTAGAACGCAGCGGAATCCTTTGACAGTTGATAGATCGGCCTGGTCGGGGGATGATAACGTAATACGTATCGTGGTGAGGACCGGTTGGTTCACCTTGATGGGGTAGGGGTTTGAGGTTTTCGATGCTCCCACTCGCTCGAGGTTCGATGTCAACGAATCTCAAAAGTCCAGTGCACCGTCCGTTCAGGATGGCAGTGCCGACACAGTCAGCACTTATATGGATACGGAGCTTCTTGGGCCCCTCGTGCTCCAGCGCTGACTCCATCAGAGCGAGGTACCACGTCCTGTCGCCCAGGTTCACGGGTTTTGGGAGATGCACAGCGGCCTCTAGAGGCCTATCGGATGTGGACTCGGCGAATATATACATCTCACAGGTCCTCGATTTGGTCATAGGGGATCCAGGAGTTGAACTTTTTGGGGTAGTGGAGCCAAGACACGAATGCCTCCTTGTTGCGCCCTCGACCACGGGTCTTTATGACCTTGTCCACTTTGAAGCGACCGTCAGGTGGTGGGGCTGCCGCGGTGAGCTCCTCCTCGTAGAAGGCACCCTCGATGGGGTCGTCGTCCCAGTCCTTCAGCTTATACACCGACTTGTCTCCACGTTTATATGATTGGGCCACCTTGAACAGCTCCCCACTGAATTTCTGATCGTACTGTCGTCCAAAAGTTCTCCTTAGAGCACCCACGCGGACGATGTCGTCTGGTTTGTACCGTGGCTTCCTGGAGCTTTTATGAGTGGATGGCTTTGCACGTTTCCGCCATATGTCCTCCTGACTGATGGCGACCAGTCCCTCGTTCTCCGACGTCACATCCTGCGGGGCGTAGCCCGTCATCCTATGTGTGGTGGCGTTGTAGGCGGTGACGATGTTGCTCAGGATGTCAACCCATCTGTGCTTCTGCGCGTTGAGGAAGGCCCTATACATCCGCGTCCGTATCGTCTTTATGAAACGTTCGGCGTAGGCGGCGTGGATGTCTGATCGCGCTATGTAGTGATGAACGCTCAACGTCTTCAGGTACTTCTCAAACTCACCGCGGAATTCACTCCCCGCGTCGGTGCGCAGACTGTATCGGGGTCGGCGTCTCTCCTCCTCGACGATCGATTTAAAGGCTGCCGCAACCTCTCTTGGTGTTTTGGTTTTGAGAGGACGGGCGAAGCCGTAGCGACTAAAGGTGTCCAGAGCGATAAGGATAAATTTGTAACCGTCGTTGTCGCCGGACACCGTGCTAAAGTCTATGAGATCTGCCTCCCAAAAGTAGTCGAGACCCGGGGAGGGGGTGTGGGGTCTGTTAAAGTGGCGTCTCAAGGGTTTGGTCATCGAGTACACCTCGTTCTTGACCGCCCACTTTTTCACAGCCCCGTACGAGGCATCGTACCCGGCCGCCCTGGCCGCGTCGCGTAGTTTATCTACCCCGCCGTATGCAGCGGGGTTGGTTGTGTCGTGATATATCTCATCCAGGTAGTCCTCCATAGTACGTGTGGACGCTTGCCTTGTCTCTCTCTCTTATGCGATAGACATCTCTACCAACGTTGGGATAACGTCAGACGTTATATGGGAGAATTTTCGCACCCCAGTCACCACCACCTTACCCGTCGCGAAGACATTGAAGTGAGCCCTGCGGGTGCGATGCATCAGAGCGTTATGTAGCTCGGGCTCGTATGTGGAACCTGTCATGAGTGCGCGGACATCGTTTAGGTTTAAGGGGTGTCCAACATTGGCAGCGAGCGTCACCGTGATGATCTGTGACGCTGTGACTCTCAAATCCTCGTACCCAGCATTTTGCACTAGGCGAGCGTAGCGACGAACGCGCCGGCGAGCCTCAAAGTGACTCGTGGCGGGTCCGTGGCATATCGCGTAGCCGTTGGCGAATAGTAGCATAGAACCACCGATCGTCTTATTTTTTAAACGTAGGGCGCTGAACTGTCTGGGGTTGTAAATGACGTTATTTAACCTATTGGCCAGGGTTGACAGATCGAGGGGGTTGCTGGTCACTAGGACCGATTTTAACACTACGTTCGTCACTCGATATTCTACCATTCTCGCGGGGTGTGTTCCACTGGACACAGCAGCAGTGCTCTCCACAGATACAGCACTTCAGATTTGATTAATGCGATCCGGCATGACAGGTGATGAGTAGGTATGATGGATGAGAACATGTCTTGACATGTGATGAGCTGCAATGATGGATGGGGCCCTGTCTTGACAGGTGATGAGCTGCAATGATGGATGGGGCCCTGTCTTGACAGGTGATGAGCTGCCATGATGGGGACTGTCATTGGGGCTTGTAGTCATTTGCTCGCTCACCGTCGTGAAGGAAGGGTGTGCAGATTTGAGACTCCATTCTATATAAGTCTCCAGCATGACATCGTCTGCGACCAGGATTCCACCCAGAACAGTCTTGTCGCAACAACACACCCCACCATCACAACAGTCTTGTCACAACAACCCTGCCTCGCCATCACAACATTCTTCTCCCGCCATCAGAACAACCTTGTCACACCACACACCCACCCCCACACAGCACCCCCACCCCCACCCACAGCACCCCCACCCCCACACCAACCTGAACGCTCGCCACACCGTGGCGGCGGACACCTGTCAATCAAACGTCAACCCATCACCTGTCAAACTTGACAGGTGGTACCTGTCAAACATGACAGGTGACATGAAAATGTTGGGTTATTTTCCTATTTAACAAAGGATGATTGTCCAACTCTGTATACTTACAAGAATATGAAACTTAAACCACGTCTCATGTTATCTATAAGACTATTAGGTTACACGTTTTTTGGGTGGTCAGAGTTTACAGCAATCATCACCTATAATTACACCCTAATACCCACATACACAGTTAATCAATGCTCACGACATCTGTACGTAAAACCATACATTTCTAAAGTTTTAAAATAATGCATGACGAGCTCACCTCTGACACGATGTGTTATCCATGTTCGCCGCTTTTTAAATACTGTTATCTAAATTGCTTAATATGGTGACTGCTGAATGCTAGTGAGCGTGTATGGGGGACCGCTTGAGGTGCTGGACCTTTTATGCTAAGCGGAGGCGGGGGGGTCTGTCAAACTTGACAGGCGGTGCTCGGGGTATGATCTATGTGATGCTGTAGCGATTGATGGCGAAGTGTTGGAATGATTGATGACATCCTGTTTCCTGGTTTTGATTCTTTTTTTTGTGGGTTTTTTTTAATTTTCGTGCCTGCGTAGTGAGTGCGTGGGAAATGACAACAGCTTTATTGTTTTTTTTTTGTCTTTATTTATTTTTACATCATAAACCCGTGTTCTTCAATTCTCCTCGGGCTGTGTTGGTGGTTGTCTCCCTCTATCCCTCTGTAATATAATAATAAAACACGTGTTAAGACCCTCGCTTATTTTATGGTAAAATAAATACGAATAATAGCTGTAGGTGTACTCACAAATTTTTGATACTGGCTAGCCATTTTTAATATAACTATCAATAGAAGTAGAATCATCCCGAGAATGGAACACTGTTGGCTCTCGCGGTCAACATCACCTGATGTCATCAGAATTCTGATGAGCTCATCTGTAGTGTTAACCATGGTTCACGTGACTGGTTTGTGATCGTTTTATGACTTTTTTTCATATACACAACCCTCTTAACAGACACCTCAACACTCCAGCAGTGGCAGTGTGACTGCACCCATTGCTACCTCTATGGTATGACATGAGAGTGGTTGCCACGTTGGAGAGAAACCGTGTGTACGCCATGTTTACAGGAAATTGGTACACGTGTGTAGACCTAGAGGAGGGACTAGGAATTATTTTTTTTTTTGTTGTTTTTTGTAGACTGTTGGTGGCTGTGAGGTGGTGTAAGACAAAATTTGGACCTAAAGTGCATTGGTTTTCAAAAACAGACACTAGACTCGTATGATACCCAAATACTCGTAATGGTACACATTATGGTACACAAATTTTATGGTGGCAGCATTTGGACTAAAGGTGTAAACTAGAAATGAAATATGTGGTTGTTTTGTGCACTGTTGGTGGCTGTGAGGTGGTGTGAGAGTAAATTTTGATCTAAAGTGCAATGGCTTGCACAAACAGTCACTAGACTCGTATGGTAAACAAAGACTCGTAATGGTACACATTTTGGTACATTTTTTTTGCTTGCCCAGTTTGGAGAATTTGTGTGAAAGATTAGGCACATTTTGTATGTTCTCTGGGTTGTGGGGCGATATGTGACGAGTTTAGTGACAAAGGAGTGGTTGCCATGTTGGAGAGAAACCGTATGTGCGCCATGTTTACAGGAATGTGGTACACGTGTGTAGACCTAGAGGAGGAGACTAGGAATGAATTTTTGTGTAGATGACTACCCTTGCCGAAGACAACAGCAGTAGCAGCAGCAGCAGCAGTGTGTGTGTGTGTGTGTGTGTGTGTGTGTGTGTGTGTGTGTGTGTGTGGGGGGGGGGTGCTGTGTGTGTGTGTTTTCTTTTTAGTTAAGTTTGTTTTTTTTACATATGCGTTATTTTACACTTTATTATTAAAGTTGCAAAACAATATGTTTGTCAAAATTTATCATTCATTTTCCGGGTGGGGTAAACACATTTAGTGGTTGGGGGAACAACAACAACAAAACCAGCGAAATTAAAAAATACTGAGACTCAGAATGGTTGGTCCTTAAAAGGACCTTTGATTCTTCTTCTTCTCGGACTTAGACGTGCCCGGCGGGGCTGGACTGTCTCCTCCCGTGTACTAGGCATCCAGCGAGCCGGTGGGTAGCGCCGCCGCCCACCTGTTGACATCCGAGCGACAAGTTTTTTTTTTTCGCACTGGTGTGGTCCTCTCCTCACCATCACCGCTTGAGGGGTGGGGGGAGCAACGAATGTAAGGCTGCTAGAGCATTAGCAAACATCAACTGATTTTCACAGCGCGTTCCAGAACTTACAAGCCCCCTTCTCAGCTGGTCGATGGGTTCTTCAGGTGAGTTCGGGTGTGGAATTAGCGCTGTTAAATACGCTTTTTAAACTCTCCTTTAGCTCCGACTCCATCACACTATATTGTGTGCACGCCTCGAATCTAACAGTAGCTCCTCTAAAGTAGTCATTGTCACAGTTTAAAATGATGCGTGTTGCTTAAGAACCTGGCGCTTTATGAGCAGTGAGCCGAGCGGAAACATCCATGGGGAGATACGATTTAATGCCGCCGCGGTGATGAGTACATCTGCAATTGTTTAAGATGAAAGAGTCGTGTCGAGTGCTGCTTTTATTGGTAGTAATTGGCAGTTCCTGTTTTCACAGCCGGAATTTTGTTATCAATTTAGGTGTCTTTGTACGCAATAACGGGTGTGATTACGGTCAGATTGACACCTCACGTGTGTGCCTGTGATGTAAAAATCAGTGTCATGTTTTTTATTGAGAACAGTGGGATAGGCTGACTGTATAATCAGCGAGTTATGCGGGGTGAGTTATACCGTGTGAGGGGTGATGTGAAAAAAAAACCAAGTAGATAGTCTCTGAGTCATGCTCTCAATAAAATGTCTCTCTCTAAAAGCCAGACACGCCAGCGTGTAGCTCATTCACCCTGTGATGTCAAGATGAGTGACTGCATAAAATTCACCCTCATTGCAAGACGTTGTGTCCATGCTCAGATCCGCTTGTATGAATCCAAGAGAGCCACCCTAAAGCAGAAAATTTGTTTATGTTCAAGGGAAATTAGACGTATTTACAATCGTTTTGGTAGTAACCCCCCACCCCTACCATCAGTGGTCTTTGATCAATACGTTCGCAATTTAATAGCTCACTGTGAGAGAATGCGCACCCTACGAGCAATGATCAAGGATCTAAAGAGAGTTTTGGAGATGTAAAGACCTGTTATACAAAAAAAGCCCTATCCTTTTTTAAAAGGCTAGGGCACCCAATCAAAAAAAATTAAATCATACACACCCACCAGCGCCCCACCGAGCTGTGTCGCCCAAGCGGAGCTCTAAGGGAGAATCGTTTGCTGGTTAAGGGGAGAATCAACAAGCGGCCGTTCAGTGCCATGCATCTGTCAGTATATACTGCACTCTGGCAAATAAATTGCACTAGTCGGCATATACTGCACACTCTGGGAATCAGATGTCTTCATCGAGATCGTCG
>JAGTTF010005525.1:63259-75175 GCA_019095985.1 Streblospio benedicti | reverse complement strand
CGTTCAGTTACGTATTGCTAAAATTATATGTTTATTTCCGTATGTTAATATTTCCTCCACCGTCATTTGGTTTAAAAAAACTTCAATACCCTACTCACATTTTAGAAACTAGCTGGGGCTCAAATTCTGTATTTGCACAAGTAAGGTTTGAACACCCACCCCTTTTCATATGAGCCCAAATGGTCCATATTGGGATGGGGCCCACTGCAGTTTTTGTATGTAATACCCAAGCCCCGATTGGGTTGGTTAAGACTATACGCACGAGTCTGTAGGCTATGAACTCAACTCAGAATTCAGCACGATTCAGCACGATTTTCAGCAAAATGCACGGATGACCCCATGTTAGTACGGGTGACCCCGAACGAATGACGTACATCACGTTCAGATAACTACGTCACACGTACGTTGATAAACGTGGTGGTTGCACCTACTGTACTCAATTATGGATAACGTAACACTTTCATATCGGCTAAGGAGAAGTAATTACACAAATAAAAACAGTGATGCTTCTATTTCTCAAAGTTTACATAGAAATGTCAAGGTACATTTAACAGTTTAATGAGGATACTAGCTGTCATTGTCCCATTGAATGTTGCCACTTGAAATCCCGTGGTCTGTCTGCAAATGTATGTTTATCAAAACGGGAATAGTTCAATGTTTAAGGTTGTGGAGCTTATAAAACTGCGTAATTATTCTTACACCTATGTAAAATTTACTACTGAAACCGTTTTCATGCATAATAGATGATTATTTACAACATATCTGAGTGAAAACGTTTAAAAAATTGGTTGTTTATTCCCGGGATCGGCAAAATATCTGCGTAGTTGACACCATCATTTATTCGTTTTCAAAGAAACACACTATATACGGAGCCGACCACGGAGCCCATGCAGCTTTTATAAGACTGCTGTCAAACACCTTATCTGTGATCCGCCATTTGATTTGAATTGTCATAAAATATCCCCGGCACGTTGTAATGCCCCATTTCTCCCGTGATATTTCCGTATATCGGTCGTTGCTAAAAGGCAGACCACCAAAAGAATGACGGCGATGTGCATTTTCGTTTTGTCACAATGTACTAGGTTGGAAATCGAGTTTTAATAAGTTAAGAATAGATAAGATGTTTTTATTGTGACAAAACTTAAACATTTTACTTATGAATATTAACAAAATTTGATACCACAGCAGCCTACCAGTCATCATCACCGGGTTATTGATGTTGAAAAAAAATTAATTAATTAGCTCAAAAATGATTTTTTTATTATTTTCACGGGCCGGTATCACGGTAACCCGGGTTATGGCGTGGTGTATCATATGAGGGTTTGGGCCTTAAGCAACTGCTTATGTATACATATTATTCAGCTGTATATGTATATATATATATATGTACTATGAGAGAGAGATAAATAAAGCACCTGTATGCAAAGATGTTGTTCATGTCATCATTCTGGGGGTGGGGTTAAGTAAAATACTAGTAATTTACTATACTTATATAGCCTTGAAACAAGGCGATTTGCCTCCCCTGTGCCGAAAAAACCGTGTACTATTTTCCCCATCTGCCTGCGTGTAGAGATGTCTGGAATTTACTATAAATTAATAGCGAAAACATACCATTTTCGGGTCCTGGAGCAAAAATTGCAAATTATTTTTCACCATGTAGGCAAAAGCGAAACGGTCTTGCGCACAGGGCTGAGGCAAAAACGTCGCGTTTGTAATGATAATGTATAATAA
Source organism: Streblospio benedicti (assembly GCA_019095985.1). Lineage (NCBI taxonomy): Eukaryota > Metazoa > Annelida > Polychaeta > Spionida > Spionidae > Streblospio > Streblospio benedicti. The sequence goes on along the minus strand of JAGTTF010005525.1, from coordinate 73,444 downwards.
ATCTGTCACGTTTCGTTTCGCTTCAACCCGTGAAAATAGCTCGTTATTTCCACCCATGCCCTGAAAAAAGCGGCGTAATGTGCACAATCTTGTCCAGAAATTAGTATTAAATAATAGGGTTTTGGGGAGGTGTGCAGCAAAACGTGCCCGTTTCTTGTTTTGACACTTTTCAAACACACCAATTTGACGATTTGGGGGTTTGTGGAATTTTTCCATTTTCGGGGATTTTTTTTTTCAAAATGGCGGCCGTTAGTCTATATATTAGTAAACAAACACAACATACATCAGCATTTTCCTACTTCTTTTATTGTTCCACACAAACATATACATAGGGTCTAATGTTATTATGACAGCATTTATTGATCACACTTATACAGAAAAAGATTTAGCGATCACATTTATTCAACATGTGTACAAAGATGGTCACTACTTTAATAAGATACGTACAATGACAGCTAGTCAACATAAATACAATAGCAGCTACTCAACATAGACACAGTGACAACTAATCAATACAATGGCACCTAATCAACACAAATACAGTGGTGGCTAATCAACAGATACAACGGCAGCTAATAAGCACATATACATCTAATCACTACATATATATACAACGGTAACTAATCAACACACATATAATATCTGTATATCAAGATCAGTCTTTAGAGTTGTGTGCCATAGGTGACACGTAGACTGTCACGGATGATGGCGTCGTGTTTAGCGATCGTGTCCGCCAGCAGCTTGTGAGGAACCCTGGTGAGGACGTAGGCCCTCTCCATGGCCGCCTGGGCGAGTCTTACGGCAAAGTACTCCGGGGTGACTGATATGTTGCCCACAGCCTCAGCTGCCATACTATCGCACCCCATGACGCGGGGTGATCCAGCTGCGACGGGCTGTCGCTGATGCATCCTAGCAGAGCCGTCGCACCTCGGTCCCCGCAGCCTCGGTGAGAATGTCTCGGTAGGTCTCCAGCCCCAGTTTGGTCTCGACGTCTTCCTCCTCATCATGGGGTCCGTCCAGGGTCTTTGCGAACTCCTCCCAGTCGCGGATGCATGTGCCGACCCTCGTCGAGAACACCCCTTCCAGGCGCGTGTGAACATACGGTTTGTCGTTGAAGACGTTGGCGCTGGCCCGCGCCTCCCCCTTTCCCGTCATTTCCAGGGTCCATTCTCGAGCTACGGCGTCCCTGAAGCACTCGACCACCTCGTCTCGAATGTCCAGGAGTTTCTTCCGGCCCTTCGGCTTAGCATGATGGTGTTGGCCGGCTTGGGCGTGTTGCCCACAAGGCGGAAGCCCTCTCCTAACCTCGTCACGGCGGATGTCTCTACTTTTCTCTCTCTTATGACTTACGGGGTGCTGATCTGTACGTGACAAGACTTTTTCACGCTGAGGATGGCGTCAAACTTGCCGATGACGATCAAGGAGACGGCGTTGGGGAGGGGTTTGGCAAATTTCATCTCCAGGCGCACGTGACCCTCCCTGACGTAGGACGTCAGCCCGCTCTTGGCGGCCACGGGGATCCCAAACACTGTGTTGCCCTCCTTGTAGGCACGGAGACCGATGCCTGACCCGCATCCCTGCCGAGCTGTCCCGTAGTTTTATACAGGTTGACGAAGGCTTCGACGTATTGGTCCTGGTCAAAGTCCAAATTCCAGGGGCGGGAGGAGGGGACTGGCACTCCGTCCACGGAGAGGTTCACGTAGTTGACATCAAAGTGCTGAAAGTTGTAGGGGCTGAGACCATAGTCGCCATTCATGGCGTCGCTAGACACCAGGACGCACATGACCGTCTTGGGGACTGTGCCGTTGAACAGGTTGTCGACGCAGACTGTGAGGTCACTCTTGCCGATTGTGTAGACCTTGTAGTTGGACATCTTGAAGGGGTACAGGGCATCGTGTTTCTCCAGCATTGCCTCGTGGGCTATGGCTAGCTCCAGGGCTACGGTGACCATTTCGACCTTCAGGGGAGCAGTCGACGAATCGTGCGGTGTACCCCTTACCCTCCAAGTCCTCGGTCATCAGCCTGAACTGGTCGCGACGTGCACGGCGAGACCCACAGAACCGATCATGTAGCGCTTGCACTTGAAAATGTCGGCGTTGAGGCGTCCTTCTATCTCAAACACCTTGCCGGCCTGGGTGCGGGCGTTACGCCGTGCGAGCGCCGTTACCCGTCAACCTCGCTTTTCCTGCACGTCATCCGGGTCTTGGAGGTACACACAGCGGGTTGTCCATGTCCACAACTTCTTGCTTTCGAACATCATGGCCTCACACCAGCTGTTTTTTCGCCTCCTCGCCGTACCCTGTCAGAGTGTCTAGGTACGATTTGTAGCTGTAAAAACGGTGCCGGGAACCTGTTGCAGTCAACACCGTTGAGGCGCACCTCGAGGTTGTTGAACATCGAGGCTATGGGGTGGTTGGTCAGCGTTATGTTTTCCTTGACTCCAGGGATACCATCGCGCTCATGATCTGCAGCTGGAGGGCTATGGACACCGAGTCCAGACGTATGTACTTGGGACTGGGTGGGATGTAAAAGTCCACGCACGAGTTGTGGGTCGTGAGCTGCGAGGTGGGTCTGTACACCACCTCCTACACATGCTCCACCCCGGCGTTCGCAGTGGGTGGTGAAGAGGGCTAGACGCTCGTCGTGAGAGTTAGTGATCGGTGCGTTGCTCGTCATGGTCAGGCGAATATATCGTCTTCGTTGGTACCTATACGCCGCGTCTTAATTGGTCGCTTTTTCTCTCCTTAGTCCGGGCTTTCTGCTCAGCGAACGCGTCTTTAAGCTTGCTCCAGTGCTGTGGCCGCCTGGCTCACAGCTTTTATGGATTCTTCCCCGGTCTTGTTACTGCCACCACCACAACCTGATTTGAGTGTGTACACTGTCTTACCGGCCATCTTCCCCTCCGACATGCGGCGGTAGTGCTCGCTCCACTGATCAGCTGTGGGGCGGGCGCGGAGTCTGGCGACACTACTACTCATCGTCCGAGAGACATAGAACGCAGCGTATTCCTTTGACAGTTGATGGATCGTCCTGGTCGGGGATGATAACGTAATACGTATCATCTAGATTATATTTAACTACACCACTACTACTTACTATTTACAACACACTAACGTTGCGGCGACCATCGCGGTGCCTTCAACAGAGTGACTGTTTTGGTACGATGACGTCACAATGGTGTGAACTGGGTCCTACTACTAGTAATAGTCTACATAAGGTATCGTGGTCGTGGTGAGGACCAGCTGGTTCACTTTGATGGGGTAGGGGTTGACGTATTCGATGCTCCCACTCGCTCGAGGTTTGATGTCAACGAATCTCAAAAGTCCATTCTATCATTCCGCAAAAATCACCGCCAATAACCCACGCTGATTGGTCAATCTCCGTGCTCAATTTTGCGATGGAATGAACGCTAAAAAAAATAAAAACCACGGCGCTAGTCTAACCTCCTCATAATATCAATACAGCCGCTGACGTAGTAAGGCCATGAAGGCGTGTTCATGCTGTGCGGATTGCAACAGGTTAGACTAACTCCTCCGCGCTCAAAACTGCAGGAATTGACGTCTCCGCGCTCAAAACAAAACGAAATTGACTTGAATGTTGAATGTTATGATATGATTTATTTTAAAATAAAATCATGAAAATGGATTTTAGTCATGATAGAATGGTGATTGACCACTCGATTGTCGTGTTAATCGCAAAAATTGAGTATGCTAACGTCTGATTTACCCTCACCGTTCGGGTAAATCAGGCGTCAGCATGCTCTTTCAATTTGCGATTAACACTCCAATCTTGTGGTCAATTCCTACAGTGCACCGTCCGTTCAGGATGGCAGTGCCAACACAGCCAGCGCTTATATGGATACGGGAGCGTCTTGGACCCCTCGTGCTCCAGCGCTGACCCCATCAGAGCGAGGTACCACGTCCTGTTTTGGGAGATGCACAGCGGCATCTAGAGGCCTATCGGATGTGGACTCGGCGAATATATACATCTCACAGGTCCTCGATTTGGTCATAGGGGATCCAAGAGTTGAACTTTTTGGGGTAGTGGAGCCAAGACACGAATGCCTCCTTGTTGCGCCCTCGACCGCAGGTCTTTATGACCTTGTCCACTTTGAAGCGACCGTCAGGGGGTGGGGCTGCCGCGGTGAGCTCCTCCTCGTAGAAGGCACCCTCGATGGGGTCGTCGTCCCAGTCCTTCAGCTTATACACACTTGTCTCCGCGTCTATAGGATTGGGCCACCTTGAACAGCTCCCCACTGAATTTCTCATCATACTGCCGTCCAAAAGTTCTCCTTAGGGCACACACGCGGACGATGTCGTCTGGTTTGTACCGTGGCTTCCTGGAGCTTTTATGGGTGGATGGCTTCGCTCGTTTCCGCCATATGTCCTCCTGACTGACGGCGACCAGTCCCTCGTTCTCCAGCGTCACGTCCTGCGGGGGGCAGCCCATCATCCTATGTGTGGTGGCATTGTGGCGGCGGCGATGCTGCTCAGGATGTCAACCCATTTGTGCTTCTGCGTGTTGAGGCAGGCCCTATACATCCGCGTCCGTATCGTGTTTATGAAGCGTTCGGTGTAGGCGGCGTGGATGTCTGATCGCGCTATGTAGTGATGAACGCTCAACGTCTTCAGGTATTTCTCAAACTCACCGCAAAAATTTGCTCCCCGCGTCGGTGCGTAGACTGTACCGGGTCGGCGCCTCTCCTCCCTCGGCGATCGATTTAAAGGCTGCCCCCACCTCTCTCGGGGTTTTGGTTTTGAGAGGACGGGCGTAGCCGTAGCGACTAAAGGTGTCCAGAGCGATAAGGATAAATTTGTAACCGTCGTTGTCGCCGGACACCGTGCTAAAGTCTATGAGATCTGCCTCCCAAAAGTAGTCGAGACCCGGGGAGGGGGTGTGGGGTCTGTTAAAGTGTCGTCTCAAGGGTTTGGTCATCGAGTACACCTCGTTCTTGACCGCCCACTTTTTCACAGCCCCGTACGACGCCTCGTACCCGGCCGCCCTGGCCGCGTCGCGTAGTTTATTTATCCGCCGTATGCAGCGGTGTTGGTTGTGTCGTGATATATCTCGTCCAGGTAGGCCTCCATAGTGCGTGTGGGCGCTTGCCTTGTCTCTCTCTCTTATGCGATAGACATCTCTATCAACGTTGGATAACGTCAGGCGTTATATGGGAGAATTTTCACACCCCAGTCACCACCACCTTACCAGTCGCGAAGACATTGAAGTGAGCCCTGCGGGCGCGATGCATCAGAGCGTTATGTAGCTCGGACTCATATGTGGAGCCTGTCATGAGTGTAGGACATCGTTTAGGTTTAAGGGGTGTCCAACATTGGCAGCGAGCATCACCGTGATGATCTGTGATGCTGTGACTCTCAAACCCTCGTACCCAGCCTTTTGCACTAGGCGGGCGTAGCGACGAACGCGTCGGCGAGCCTCAAAGTGACTCGTGGCGGGTCCGTGGCATATCGCGTAGCCGTTGGCGAATAGTAGCATAGAACCACCGATCTTATTTTTTTAAACGTAGGGCGCTGAACTGTCTGGGGTTGTAAATGACGTTATTTAACCTATTGGCCAGGGTTGACAGATCGAGGGGGTTGCTGGTCACTAGGACCGATTTTAACACTACGTTCGTCACTCGATATTCTACCATTCTCGCGGGGTGTGTTCCACTGGACACATCGTTATGACTTCCCCACCCATCAACTATCATACCCTACAGCACTTCAGATTTGATTAGTGTGAGCAGGACTGACAGGGGATGAGTAGGTATGATGGATGGGGCCCTGTCTTGACATGTGATGAGCTGCCATGATGGGGGGGGGGGGAGCTGTCATTGGGGCCTGTAGTCATTTGCTCTCTCACCGTCGTAAAGGAAGGGTGTGCAGAAGTTGCAGTCTATGTTAGACGATTTTTCTCACTGGCCGTCGTATAGCTCCGAGTTTGGGGCGCAGCTACCCCGGTGGAACAGCAACAGCGACGTGTAGCGTCTTGACATAGACGACATTCTGAGGGGGCCTCGCCTCCCTCTAACATAGCCTTGAAATATTCGCAATGATGAATAGTCTCATCTGGTTGGATATTAGTATCATTTGACGTGGGACTCATCTTTAATCTCTTTGGATAAGCTTTATTCAAAGCGTTTGCTAAAATTCTCATTTTTTCACTCGTAATTTTTCTCGGACGCTTGAAACTCACACTCGTATCGTTCAATTCATACATAGATATAATTATCTCCCAAATCGTCCTCTCCAAACAAATTCAGGGCACATTCTTTACAAACGCGTGCACTCTGAATATCATTCTAGTTTTTTCGACCCAGTAATAAACTGGAGATATCATTGGATTGTCGATAAAACATTACATAGGCGCCATATTCCATATTATATCTACGCGAGCACGACCCCGTCAGATAATAATATCCCGTTTTCTTAACCATGTTCTTCTTCTCTGATCGCTATTAAACTATAACGTACTCTACGTGGTTTAGCTCCCCGCACAACGGTAGGTAAGAGCTCTTGGACCTATGATCCTCGTTTATCGCTGGGTCTTTTTATGACGATGGGGTATGGGGTGGATACTGGCCCCCCCTCAAAGACTACTTTGAGGACTCCAACAGTAAATGTGATGTTTTATAATCTTGATTGGCACCACCTTTTATTGTATTAGCAGTGCTCTCCACAGGCACAGCTGGCACCCAACCCATCAACTGTCATACTCGACAGCGCTTCAGATTTGATTAGTGTGAGCAGGACTGACAGGTGATGGGTAACTATGATGGATGGGCCCTGTCTTGACAGGTGATTGGTAACTATGATAGGTGCGGGCCTGATTAATGGCTTTTTAATTAAAATGTTCTATCACGGCTCTATACTACTCATAATGGTTAATATTTGTGGCGAGGAGGGAGGTGTGATGGTCAAATTCTTAATTTTCAGTGCCCGAGTAGCAGCCGGTGAGTGCCCTGTATTCAATAAAACTATGGTGATCTGGCACCTCGTTGGTTGTCGTCCAACCAGAGATAAACGTAAGCTTTCATACTCCAATAATCCATCACGGCGGCAAGATAGATAATGAGGAAGATTAACTTATAATTTACAACGATTAATGAAAATGGCTGGGTGTGTGACATGTATGGCCGGAAAACTGGATGGGTTGTTCTCCCAACAGTCGTATTTGCACATTCAGCAGTTGGACCAGCGTGTGCACTCAATCCAGCGCCGCCTTAACTCATGAATGGCAATGGCTGCCGCCGGTACCAGCCGCCAGTCGAATTCCCAGCTGGGTGGCGCTGGCCACTCATCACCACGGCAACGAGGCCGCGGTCGAAGGTTCAGGTTGGTGCAAGCCAGGTTAATTGGTTCAACCTCCATTGGCGGGTCTTGCACTATTGCACGCTCCCTCCACAGATATGAAGAGAGCATAGCGGCTAACATTTTTATACTACTTAGATATATTCTGATATCCATTTAACTTAAGGCATGATGTCTGGTGATCTGACAGGGAGGTTACCATAGAACAAACCAAGGCTATGGTGCTACTAAAACAACCAGGAGAGCACGATAGCCTACATCACTGGACAAGTGTGAACCACTACAGGGTTCGCCAACAATGAAATCAATGGGAGGGGGAAGGTTATAGCCTGCAAATTAAAATACGACCAAATATAAAAATTACAGATTCAAACACGCATGGCGAAGGAAGGTTACCGCCTGCAAGATATCTGCAGGATGGGCTGCTGGCACTGTGGTGCTGGCCACAACCAATTCTGACAGGAATAAGAGAAGTAATAGTATAAAATCACTCGTCGTGTACATCATATGCTGTAGAGTCTGTAGAGTCTATTAGGACAGCCTGTGATTCCTTTCAGCCCCCCATAATCATGGATCAGCTGTCAACGACAACCACCATGATATGGATTAATGATCAACCTATAGTATGAAGAGCAAGGAGAGTTAAATGTATATATGCAAGACTCGTTACACAACACATATCAGTGGCAGTTCCTGCTGGACGTGCCCTATATTGCTAAGAAACCCAGCTAGCAATGATAAGAGTGCTTAACAACTCTGAGACCTTGCCGAAACCATCAATGTATACGATAAATAAAAAAAAAATCTGATATAGAATTTAGATTTGCAGGTCCCACCTATTGAATATTCCATATCATAGTGAACTCCCCTTACTTCAATAACAGACAATTGTCGGCAGCTGCTGGTGCAATTTGTCCATAACCCAATAACTCGACTGAATGAGAGGCTTATCAATGGAACGTCTGAAGTGCAAACATCGTCTTTTGAGACATACCTGAGTTCTGGCTGCAGTCTACCTAGCTAGTCAAAACACTGTTCATACTTAGTAGGTCAGCTTCCTCCCGATAGAAGAGACACATATAGTAAAATAACGTAATTATCAAACATTGTGCTCCGGCCGCCAGGGATATACACTGATACGTTACTGGGCCGAAAAATGAATGAGCGCTTGCCCGGACTCAGAGAAAATTGTAGCCTCCGTGTGGTATTTCAAGCCTTGGCCGTGGTACCACTGTGCAGGTCATACAGCAGAGCGGCAAGGCCATGAATGCTCAGTCACTGAGCGGTCCTGGTGAAAAGGATAGTGATAATAGCAAGGCGGTTGTGGACAATGTGGACAAGTCAGTAATAATCCTCTGCAACCTAATGAGATATAGCAAGGCACTGCAAAACAAAATTGAAAGCCAGCCAGACAGCAATACAATAGTGTTTTACGTCTCAATATATATGCGCTTTCTGCATAACAAACAAAATAATCCTTGAAGCCTCTACGCTTATGAATAATGAAATTATAACTTACACTTTAATCCAATCCATTAAATTATGCATTACAACTTATGAAATACAATCTCCTGTTTGATGCACATTGGTTTATGGCCCTCACACGGCAAAATGACCCCTCTTGACGAAGATTGTGCTATGAACCAAGAGGGCTAGAATTAAACTCATACTATCAAATCTTCAAAAAAAATATTTTATCATCGTGCGCATGTATTATGACATGCAACCCAGACTATACAGTACGACGCCACAGGGCAGCTGACGTAAGTCCCAGATTTATTCCTCTTTACAACCATCCATGCTCCCATTGGATAGGTGACATATCGTCAGCATATGCATTTTAAGTTTTACTGAGTATATCATTCAAAACAATTTTCAAACTTTCATGATTGAATGCACACACCACGACACTCGACCCAGACTAGATACGAACTACAAAATATTAGTGTAGCTCACGAGTGGGCACTGTTTAATATGTAAAATGGTTGTAATGAATAATTATACGAAATCTTGACAAAGATCACTTGACATTGTGAAATGTAATTGTTTCTTGTTCATTCAGATTGACAAAATTGCCTACGTCACGTTTATATTTTCTCATCTCTAATACTGATTGCTTCGCCAACACATCATATAATACTATTGTTGAAATTTATGATTATCAGGGATTACTACCAGACAATAAGACAATTTCTCGGTACCAGGAACAAATGATAAAATAAAAAATTTAGCATAATCTTATGATCACATTTGGTACATTGATGCTCGTGTCCCTTCGCTTGGGTTAATCCAGACTATAAATATATACATATGTACACGGTATCATACCATCATGTGCAGTTGTTTATTACCTTATAAATCAAATAGTCGGAAATCCACCCCATGCACTCATCGCCCAACGCCTGATAAACCGTCTCTCACCACGCCATTCAAAACTTGTGTATCATCGTGCGGCATCATTTAGACATGCACAATGCCAACAATAAATAAGCACTGTGAGCATAGGTTGTCACCAACATTAATACTTAACTACACATTCATATCTATGCAATCATAACATTCTTAGTGTCAATCAATTCTGACATGTTCCAGTAATATATGGATCCAACAATTAACATGTCTGTTAGTCAAGCACATGATCAGCCCCTATCACCGTTAGCCGACCTGAAATATAACTGAATATGCTCCTGTGCGCATAACCATGCATGCTTGCGAAACGTAATCTATTAACCACTGTAACTGTACTAAACCCAAGTGCTTCACTGTATAAGACTGTAAACAGACAGACTTCATTGTATAAAATCCTCAGAACCGTAATCATATCGCCCGCTAGCTTCACAGTAATAAATAGTAATAAATAATGTATGTGTCATCA
>JAGTTF010005525.1:50882-63159 GCA_019095985.1 Streblospio benedicti | reverse complement strand
TGGTTTTGAGCTGGGGTGTGGGGCCCCTGAAAGTGCCTCAGCCCCAACTCATCTCTGTCAAACTCTTCGGGGCGTCTTGCCTCTGCCATTGTCTTCACTTTACCCCTTTCTAAAATGAGAACAGAATAAACCGGATTTAAATTTAGAGGACAAGGTTGCATGTTATAGCACTTTCCTTATACAATCATGCTACGGGTTGGATGCAGCTGATCTCTTTGATTTTCTCTGATTACACCTCCATCTAGGAGTCTGAATCACTATCATGCTCAGGAGATCTACGTAGTTGTTAAACGTGCATTCACTGCATCCTTTTCTTCCACTCCTTAAACCTCACACACAACCCTCATCTCTAAATGATCCCCGGTAAACCTGCCAAACTTCCTTCCTTTTTCTGGTTTTACTTTTCTGTTTGGGTGTCAAGTACTGGAGTTAAGAAAATTTTGTTTAGTGGTGTCCCGGGCATCACTGAGCTGAGAGCGTCATTCACACCCCAAATCCTCACAACCATAATAACAGTATCTCTCTACTTAATTAATCTTATCCATCTATCTAGTCATGCAAGTGATCTATTGTGGGGACAATTCTGGGTGAAATACAGTGTGCCTATGGCGCAATGGCGCATCCCAGAACTATCCCTGCTATTGGGTATTATCCTTTTTCTAAAATTTATTTTTAATAACATTACTTTTAGTTATGGCTACACTACATCTTATTCTAGTGTTAGTACATCGATAAGCGTACTTACTCTTCCCCACGCCTCGTCTGCTTAGAGATCCAGGCGAGCTGGTGCTCTTCTTTGTCGCCCGCTCCGCCGAAACCTCTCCCGCCGAGTCATCCTCTTCGTCATCAGTGAGATTGGCATCACTTACCTCATCCTCCACCGCTAATCCTTCCGGGTTCTCGGTCTCGGATTGCCAGTTCTCTGGCGTGGGCCCCAAGTATGGTTTGAGGTGGTCAATGTGTATGCGCCTTTTCTTACCGTTGGGAGTAGTTTGTATCACCACATTGACATCTGTGGGCTGGCCTATGATTTTTACTGGACCCAACCAACCTCGTGACAGTTTCCCTATGGCTGCCGGGGGGTAGTAATACCAGACCAGCTGTCCTATTTTATACCCGAAAGGCTTGGCCTTCTTATCATACCTGGATTTTTGTCGTTTTGCTGCTACCTTCAAATTGTCAGCTGCGTACTGGTAGCTCTCCTGAATGGCCCTTCTGACCCACTCTACATATTCAATAGTGCACTTGTAATTTTGGCCCATTTCATCGCCATATCCCATCATTAGATCTATCCCCAGATTGATCTCCCTACCTAGAAAAAGCAAATTTGGTGTACACATTGTTGATTCCTGGATTGAAGACCGATACGCCATAGAAGTATATGGCAGGAAATCATCCCAGTCATCAACAGTTACTTCACCATCTGGTTTGTGCAAAGTCTGAAATCTGCTTAGGAGAGTCTGGATAAACAGTCGCACTTTGTGAAGAGGATCGGCTTGACCAGGGTTCAGCTTTGATGGGTTGTTCGGAGGTGCAGCGTTGTCGTTGCAGTGCAGTTTTCTGAAATGTACACGATTAGGTTTACATTTTCATATGAGAATTTCTAAGTATGCTAATTTATCTTTTATATGTTTATTTTTATTTCATTAATTATGTACACTTATGAATATTCTGTCAGCATTTACACAATGATTTGTGTCACAAGCATAACAAATCTCACCTCCAAATCATATCAAAGCAGTCCCTCGCCATGAACTTGCCAAACTGGGTGGTGAAGATGTCGTACTGCTTCTTCCAATAGTCTCTTCTGCCTGGCAATTTCATCACTCCCATTGCCAAACATAAGCCTACCCAAGTTTGCAGTTCACAGAGATTCAAGGGTGACCATCTTCTGGGTTGTGGGCGTGCCTGCTGGTCAGCTTCAGCATACCTGTTGGTCTCCAACAGTAGTGACCAGATAGGCCTCTGGTCAATCCTGTCACGATCACTTCGATTTTCGAACACAGGTCTCTTGTCCCAGTACAGATTGAAAATCTCATGTGGCAACATATCATCATGTACGCCAGGGTTTTCATTTTCAATATTGCACGGGTGGTGAAATGTATCCCGAAAATTGTCAGTGTCATACTGCCAGCCATCATGTCTGTCAAAAGGATGATCCTCGGCCGGATCATCCTCCTCAAGCCATTGCAGGATATTCCCGTCACCCATCATTTGGGCCCTGTCAAGAGGATCGATATTCCTATCTTCCCTCGCATTTTCTGCATCCAAATTATCCTCATCAGACGAATAATATTCGTCAATATCCGAGCCTTCACTTATGTATTCATCGCGGTCAGCCATCTTGTTTGTTTACACAAATTTAAAGGGATTTTTGTTTTTGAAAAACTTTGAAATAATTATTCAATTTTGCTGCGTGCATAAGCAAAATGGCGTTGGTCACGTGATCCAATATGTCTGCTAGTAACCCGGATTTACTTGTGCGTTTTCGTTTATAAACTCTAGTAGAAAAATGTATTCGATTGTGGACACCTACACGATGTTGCGTGGGCGCAACTCCCGGCATGAAGGGGTAATGTAGCGTGTGCGCAACATCCGGCGTGAATGGGTTAAATCTATTCCCAGGTTGACCTCCCTGCCTAAATTGTGCACATATGAGCTCAAAATGCCCACTTATCAGTTGCATATTCATTTTTTTCTCATTTAACCATTTATGTAACTCATTTGATTTGACTTTCGAAAAAATGTGACATGGTCTTTGAAATGTTGATGTAGTCGACCTGGTGTGTAGACAAATACTTTACTTATGTTTTTTAATTCATTGATGATCAATCCCATATCCTTTGTTGTGTCTTGGTCTGTGTACTTGCGGCTAATGGGTTCTAACTTCAGCTGCTGGCCTAATCTTTTTGCCAAATGTTGGCAAAACATGATTGAACTAGAAACACGCATAACATATTCTGGTGTCTGATTGGGTCCCATTGTTTTTAGTTTAGTTTTAACAGTTTTATTTAATTATGAGGTTAGTCACAAATCCGCCATTAGCTATGGTGGCGCTGTGGGAGATAGAAGAGCTAATCCATGTTCTGGATTATACATGCATTTTACAATATGGCGTCAGAATATAGTTGTTGGTCGTGAATTACAGTTTCAGTAGACAGTTGACTCTTGCCCTTCAACATAGTTGGTGTGTTCTCATGGACATCTTTCTAAGCAAATAAGTCCTGGACCATAATACCTCGATCGGCCATAATTGCATCATTTTTAGTAAATTTGCCATTTTCCATTAATTCTGATCTTTCTATTATTTGCCTATCAGATGCAGACCCCCCATAACAATCACTTATATGGGACACTGAACCATTGGGTGTGATCCCGATCATGGTCTTTAGTGTGTTACGGTTTTTGTATGTACTATACGTTTCACATTGTGCATTCACATTACTTGGCTTGTTGATAGGAATTTCAGTAGCATCTAAAATAACCTAAGACTGCTGAGTCCGCTTCTAACTGTAGCTGCGTGCCGCCGGGTGTTTTACGCTAGCTAGAGAGAGTCAAATTTCTCAGTTGCTCGATGGGTTCTTGAGGCGAGTTCGGGTGTGGAATTAGAGCTGTTAAATACGCTTTTAAACCCGCCGCTAGTCTAACTTCAATATATATATATATATATATATATATATATATATATATATATATATATATATATATATATATATATATATATATATATATATATATATATGTATGTATATTAGTATAAACAAACACAACATACATCAGCATTTTCCTTATTTCTTTTATTGTTCCACACACGTATACACAGTGTCTAATATTATGACAGCATTTATTGTTCACACTTATACAGAAAAAGATTTAGCGATCACATTTATTCAACACGTGTACAAAGATGGTCACTACTTTAATAAGATATGTACAATGACAGCTAGTCAACACAAATACAATGGCAGCTACTCAACATAGATACAGTGACAACTAATCAATACAATGGCAGCTAATCAACACAAATACAGTGGTGGCTAATCAACACAGATACAACGGCAGCTAATAAGTACGTATATACATCTAATCAGTACATATATATATATATATACAATGGTAACTAATCAACACACATATAATATCTGTATATCAAGATCAGTCTTTAGGTTTTACGTAGACTGTCACGGATGATGGCGTCGTGTTTAGCGATCGTGTCCGCCAGCAGCTTGTGAGGAACCCTGGTGAGGACGTAGGCCCTCTCCATGGCCGCCTGGGCGAGTCGTACGGCAAAGTACTCCGGGGTGACTGATATGTTGCCCACGGCCTCAGCTGCCATACGATCACACCCCATGACGCAGGGGTGATCCAGCTGCGACGGGCTGTCGCTGACGCATCCGTAGCAGAGCCGTCGCACCTCGGTCCCCGCAGCCTCGGTGAGAATGTCTCGGTAGGTCTCCAGCCCCAGTTTGGTCTCGACGTCTTCCTCCTCATCGTGGGGTCCGTCCAGGGTCTTTGCGAACTCCTCCCAGTCGCGGATGCATGTGCCGACCCTCGTCGGGAACACCTCGTTCCAGGCGCGTACGTGAACGTATGGCCTGTCGTTGAAGACGTTGACGCTGGCCAGCACTTCGCCTTTCCCCGTCATTTCCAGGGTCCATTCTCGAGCTACGGCGTCCCAGAAGCACTCGCCCACCTCATCTCGGATGTCCAGGAGTGTCTTCAATGCCCTCTCGCTCAGCGTGATGGCGCTGACTGATTACCCTGGATTGAATTACTAAAGTAAATTTAGAACCGTCCGTTTGATAAAAACTAAACGTATACAATTCACTCATTAACCAATTAGCTTTTTCAAATATGGTGACGTCGTCGTCACGCTCATTCACTGGAAAAATCTATGTCACTTTGTAATCATTGAAATATTCACTATTACAGAATGCCTAACACTTCTTTATGTGACCATATAATTTAAATATGGAAGCTGCACTTCTTCCAAATTTTAGTTTTAAATGTTACCTTGTTTGGACCGCTTAATCCACTCAAAAACAAATCACTAAGAGATTTTGACACACGATTAGATTCGCTTGCGCAAAACACACTTACCTAAATTATCACCGCACTTCCGTATCCACAAAAGTAGCTCTCTCCGAGTCCCCTATCACACCTGTGCGCAGCATTAATAGTCCCCCGCCGCATCCCCGAGGCGTGCGTCATGTGACGTCAGGCGCCCGCCTATTTCGCAACCAGATGACTGGCCGCTGAACAATTTGCTGAGTGAGCATCTGGCGAGTAAGCAAAACATTATTGATTACTCCCCTGGGGGGTCGCGTAGTGCGAACAAATCTTATTGGGTCTGGGTGATTGACAGGAGTCATCACGTGACGCTTGTCGGCCTCGTTTTGAAAGTAAACAATGGCCGACCTACACGATAGACAATTCGGAATAGAAGTAAATACTGAATTTGTGCCGGCTATTGTCATTAAATCCGTGTTAGCACTATGACACAATTAAGAAAACTTTGTATGGATTGATCTGATAGATCGGTGATTCTCAGCAAGTTCAGGTTTGTTTACAAGAAGGCAAACTTCGCCACACTACTATGTCGGCTATACAGTCGTAAACAGGATTTGAAATGCCAACATTCACCACATATATTTAGAACGAGAGGAATAAAATTCTTATTAAAAATAAAGATGGTTTAAGAGAGGACACATGATATAAATGTAACAACATCAATGGAAAAAAAAAGAAATTTACCTCAACAAAAATGACCGAATCTTCATTCAGATTAAGTGCGACCAGGCTTGTATCACAATCTTCAAGTGGTTCTGATACTCCTCTGAGCGTGATTACCACTTTGCTACTCCTGCATGCATTTAATCGTCAGTATGCATGGAGATGCTGTGATGAAAATACAAACAAACAGATATGTAATAATTTTAAACTAGCATTAGCCAGGGAAAACCAGGGGCGTTGACGATGTTTTTCAAAATTGGCAATGATTATTATCATTATTATTTATCGAGTACAAACAAAAATATAATATTTACAAAATTTATAGTCCTGCAAACCTAACCACCTTCTAATTACTCACTCAAAGATGCACGTGTGCACACATGCATGCACATACTCATGCATGCACGCATGCACAGACACATGCATGGGACACACGCAGTCAGTCCCTATATTATCATAAAGGTTGTAAAAGAAAGACAAAATAAAGTATTACTTTTAAAGTTTGAAGTTTCTCAAACGCTGATGAGTCTAACCCATGAATTTAGGAAAAACGAAAGATGAAGAGCAAGATTGAACGAAGTGGATTGAAGAGAGAAGGATAGACAGATGGAGACAGAAAGAAGGAATGTGTGAGGTCAACCTACCTTTAGTTTATGAAGTGGATTGAAGCTCGCCTTTATTTGTTTTCGAATATAAATTCCATGTGGGTGATTCTTAACTTTGTACTTCACTGTCAAGCTTAAACCTTTGTTACCATGGTTGATTTCTGACAAGATATCACGATCTCCCTGAAATGATATACATGTACATTGGTCTCAGTACTAAATGTAATCCCTTTTATTAAATTTTATTAAATTTCATTAAACAAAAGAAAGAAGCAAAAATTGATAACATATTCTCCCCAGTTTGCCGTGGTTTTCTCTTGCTTTTTATTACCAAAAAGGTGTATTAGACATGTATGATAAATTGTATATAAGTGTTAGTTATGCATATGTGCTTTTTTATGACTAGTAATGATTTCATGAATTTATATATTAATAAGTGACTAGAAAAAACATTATGGCTCACCTCCAAATCAGGTCAAAGCGGTCCCTTGACATGTACTTGTTGAAGTTGGTGGCAAATAGCTGGGATTGTTGTCGCCAATATTCCCTTCTTGAGGGCAATTTCATGACGCCCATTGCCAAACATAAGCCAATCCAGGTCTTCAACTCTGACAATGTAATAGGTGACCATCTTCTGGAGGGTGGTGGTGGTCGAGCCTCCTGATCAGCAGCGGCGTAGCGGTTGGTTTCTTCAAGAAGAGTGGTCCAGATAGGTCGCTGGTCAATCCGTACACGCTCGTCTCCAACTTCGACAACAGGCCTTATTCCCCAAAACAAATTAAAGATCTCATGTGGCTGCATTTCAGGATGTATGCCAGGGTTTTCATTTGTCAGGTTACACGGGTGATGAACGTTGGCCTGAAAATCTCTGTAGCCCCATTCATCCTGTTCGTCGAAGGGAAAGTCCACTGCTGGATCGTCTCGGATCTTCTGTGTGGTCCAATGTGGCAGCCACAGGTTCCCGTGGGCGTTGGTCAAGCTCGGCGGGCTCGAACGTGGGCGTCGTCAGAGCTTCTAGCCACGACCACGGCTCACTGGGCGCAGCCAGACTGATGCAGGGACTGCCGATCTTTCCCCCGCACAGCTCCTGGAGCTCCCTCTCCAGGTCCGATGCGTCCATCTCTGTCAACCTCGCGAACTCTTCGTCCACCGAGAACATAACGCCCCCGGTGGACGCACGAGGTGGAACAGACGGTCTTCTGATGCAAACAGGCTACAGGGTGGGCAACAGTGTGTTTACATTTTTAAGCATAGCTGTTGGGACTTACCAGGAGACGGCTGGTACGATCTAAAATCGAATGTCTGAGAGCAAGCCACTGCGCAGGACTGCTGTCCAGCATATACGATGTCAGTCTCGCTGACCAGACAGCGTCTGATCTCAGCGATCCCTGAAACGAACAGTGATGTCATGTCATTAAACATAATGGCAAGCTTCTACTTAGCTCACAAACCCTGAATAATGCTCGATGGTAAAAGATCAATTTACAAACCGCGATGTTGTGAGCTACGGCCGCAAAGCGCAGGTCGATCCACTGCTTCGGGCTGAATTGTGCCACGAAGTCGTGGAGTGATAACATATCCACGTCTCTTGGGTCAGTGCAAATACAACAGTACCCTCTTTAGAGCTTAAAATGAATGACAGCTTATGCCACAGCGCTGGGGTGGGTGTAAAACATTAGCGAGCCCTATTTTAACCAATATACATATAGCATCGATAAATGTTCGAGCGTGCAGCAAGTAGATTGTAGTCGGTGTAAGTTGGTTGATTGGCATGAGCATTTCAGGCTTCGCTTGACCTTGCTCTTATGATTCTCACGTTGGGTAAGGTTACCTGTTCTGATATGCACAACATCTCTAGCAACTCTGCCAACCTACCAAGAAGTGTGATGAGGGCATACGGCTTTCGTTTGTGAGCAGAAAGCAAGTTTATATGATTATGCCAACCTTCGAGAGAATTGTTGGTCCTGTGTGTTACACGGTAACTGCTCCAAGTCTGGGGCGGAAAGGGGGCATCTTCACCTATCCACTGCGTCATGACGTACTGCATGAGAGTCCCGAAATCTTTATTAGAAGGATTTTCTACCCATGTGTAGATATGGCGCCGGCAGCCATTAGCACGCACACGGCACATCTGTGTTTTCGTCTATCGTTTAAGATATAAGAAATTGACTAAGATATCAATGAATTAATTTCTCCAATTTTCATTGCTTAAAATATATATTCTATAGTCATAATCTCCAGTATGTGTGCATTCCCAAGTCACATCAAAGCGCATTTGTATAGCACAAGTTACCCTGTATTTGCAGTGTTAATTATTAACATTTACACAGTCTGGCAATATAGCAGTTGACCTATACAGACGTTGTCGTAAAGCCTGTCCATGGCGTGGGGGAATTAGAGCTCTTCCTGCAACAAATATAGCAGGATCCTCTCTCGCACATCTTCTGAGCACATGCAAGCGTCTTGGCTGATCTTGATCGTCATCAACGTGACGCAGCTCTTGATTATAGGGATCCCTCGTTGTCCAGATATAGAATGGCAGCTCTGGATCCAACCTCTTAACCAGTCTAATCCAAATCTAGTTGTTGCTCCAGGGAGTACGGTAGGGGAGGTACACATTGTACCCCCCCAAAATAGCTGGCTCTAGGTGAACAATATCACCATTCGGATAACCAAAGATGAGGGGCTGCCACGACCCCATCATGCCCGACTGTGGCACTGGATTCGTCGGGGGCACCCTATACAAGGGCGTCTGCATAAGAGTTTGTTGCAAATCTACAAGAGCCGCCCGCTGTTGCTCCTGCTGTTCTCGCAGCAGGCGGGTCTCTCTTACAAGTTGTTCCAGTTGATTCTCACTTCCCTCCGCATCCTGGCTGCTGCCAGCTGTGGCCCCGACGCTGTTGGGGGATCCTCGGTGGGAGCCTCCCCACGGCCCAGGAGTACTCGATCCAACGGTGGGCCCCCTAGCCTGTCCTTGATCCACCACCCAGGTCCTCGTTCTGCGTAGCCTCAGTCTCAGGGACGGAGGCGACCTCCCCCTGGCCCGGAGCGATCCCTGGTTTTGAGCTGGGGGTGTGGGCGCCCGAAGGTGCCTCAGCCCCAACTCATCTCTATCAAAATCGTCTGGACGTCTTGCCTCTGCCATTGTCTTCACATTCCTCCTTTCTAAAATGAGAACAGAATAAAACGGATTTAAATTTAATGGACAAGGTTGCATGTTATAGCACTTCCCTTATACAATCATGTTACAGGTTGGATGCAGCTGATCTCTGTGATTTTCTGCTCAGGAGACCTACGTAGTTGTTAAACGGGCATTCACTGCATCCTTTTCTTCCACTCCTTAAAACTCACACACAACCCTCATCTCTGAATGATCCCCGGTCAACCTGCCAAGCTCCCTTCCTTTTTTTTGGTTTTAACTTTTCTGTTTGAGTGTCAAGTACTGGAGTTAAAGAAAATTTTGTCAAGTGGTGTCCCGGGCATCACTGAGCTGAGAGCGTCATTCACACCCCAAATCCTCACAACCATAATAACAGTATCTCTCTACTTAATTAATCTTATCCATCTATCTAGTCATGCAAGTGATCTATTGTGGGGACAATTCTGGGTGAAATACAGTGTGCCTATGGCGCAATGGCGCATCCCAGAACTATCCCTGCTATTGGGTATTATCCTTTTTCTAAAATTTAATTTTAATAACATTACTTTTAGTTATGGCTACACTACATCTTATTCTAGTGTTAATACATCGATAAGCGTACTTACTCTTCACCACGCCCCGTCTGCTTAGAGATCCAGCCGAGCTGGTGCTCTTCTTTGTCGCCCGCTCTGCCGAAACCTCTCCGCCGAGTCATCCTCTTCGTCATCAGTGAGATTGGCTTCACTTACCTCATCCTCCAACGCTAATCCTTCCGGGTTCTCGGGTCTCGGACCGCCAGTTCTCTGGCGTGGGCCCCAAGTATGGTTTGAGGTGGTCAATGTGTATGCGCCTTTTCTTACCGTTGGGAGTAGTTTGTATCACCACATTGTGAGGTACCGCATGGGGTCAGTCTACTCAAGGCTGACCACATGACGCCACCTCCCGGTGAGAGGACGGAGCCGAGGAGTAGACTGGCAAGCCAGCCCGCTCGGGTGGGGCCCGGCAGTCTGGTGCGAGCTAATAAACGAGCCACAGCTCAACTCAATATCTCGTCACTTCAATGGAGGAGATGCCTCCTTTTGAACACGAGACCTTTTTACTGCATTTGTAGTGTTATGTAATGGATATACTGTGTCATTTTATTAGTAGTGGAATCAATAATGACTGAACTTTTGTAGCATGGGCTAAATGGATTTTAGTTGCAATTTACTACATGGATTCTCATTGTGTGCGTGGTTAGCAAGTGGATTGATTGTATTTATATTAACGTGTTTAAATGCCCACACAAGGAGTATACAGCTAGAAGTGTATTTTTAAATGCTAGTTCTTATTTACGTTTGATGTTCACAAAGGAGGTTTACAGCATTAGTTATGTAGGACAGGTATCGACTTGTAACACTGTTCACAGAACGATTTCAACACCAGATATTTAATCAAAATTTTATTATTCATATTTTATTCTAATAATTTATTCACACCAAACACAATCCACAAACGTACGTTCATCACATTTGGGACACAACTATCACTTCCTTAATTTTCTAATACAAATCTTTTCTCAAAATTATATCCACATTATAGCTATCATACATATATACACAGTTCACATGCATGTAACATCTTTTATCCTCTCTATATTTACACAAATTTCACCAATAAATCCAGTAGTTCATAGCTCAACTGTAATCCGCATGAGGTGCCATTCCCGTGAAGTTTGAAATATGATCTTCCGGTTGATTGACATTTCTTAGCGCCGTGACCGGCTGCGGCTGCGGTTTCGACGCCGGCGCTGTTCAGACGTATCCGGCGCCTGGCGCCCTCCCGCGCCCCCACGGACCGCCCGCGGCTCCGAGCCCGGTCGCCATCTGGCCGCAGTGATGCTGAGCGGCCACGGCTGCGACCGCGAGCTTCACCAGGCGTGCGCGCGCGTTCCTCGCGTCGCCGCCCTACGGAGCGGCCGCGACTACTAGCCGGTAGTTCGGTGGGGTGCGCTCGCGAGCATCATGCTGCCACGCCACGGACCGGCCTCGGCTGCGAGCACGACTCCCAGCAGGACTACGGGCCCGATCATCAGTGGTGTGGCGAGTCGTAGAGCGCCCGCGGCTACGAGCGTTCACCCTCGTATCCTCGCTGTTGATCACGCTGTGAGCCACCACGAGCACCGTACTGGGCATCCTGCGCCGGTCACTGCTGGAGCCAGCTGAAGCACTGGCGCACCTGCCCTGCGGGCGCAACCAGGAAGAGGCGGAGGCGGGCTGTACATAGGCAACGTAAGGCATTATAGTGGGGGGAGACCGTGCCAGTTTCTCCCGCCCCACGCCCAGTACACCTAGTATGGCTGGCACCCACACCCAGGCCCTTTGGGCGCCTGAGGAGGTGGGTGCCCACTGAGGTGGGCTGCCATCATTGCTGGGCCACCAGCGGCGCCCTCATAGGTGGCGCCACCGGTGCCCAGT
The DNA here is from genome assembly GCA_019095985.1 of Streblospio benedicti. Taxonomy (NCBI): domain Eukaryota; kingdom Metazoa; phylum Annelida; class Polychaeta; order Spionida; family Spionidae; genus Streblospio; species Streblospio benedicti. Next base: position 51,226 of record JAGTTF010005525.1, on the reverse strand, counting down.
GGTACCCAAGGGCAGCACTGGCAACCCCAGGGTGCCGGGAGCCCTGGGGACCCCGGCAGCCCGTAAGGCTGCCCCTCCCCACCCGGGCTTCCACCTCACCTGCTGCTGCTGCTGGGGCAGTATTACTGGGGGCATGGCGCCCCCACAACCCCGGCACTGGTGCTGGCACGGGACTGGGCCCCCTGGGACTCTAACGCGGGCGCCAGGGCCCTCCCAACGGGGGGCGGCGCCACCCCCCTCAAAGGGGGAGGGGGCCCCCACGCGGCGGGCCCCCACATTTTTCGGCCTTATCCGAAGGGAAAACCGGGTTCCCCCGGGGGAGGGTTGGGTTTTTCCGGCGGGGC
>JAGTTF010005525.1:32516-50782 GCA_019095985.1 Streblospio benedicti | reverse complement strand
TTATGTACGTTGGGAGTTTAAAAAACTGTATAAATGCTTAATCCAGATTATGTTACCATTGCTGTTATGCGAGAATTGCATTTTATATGTGTCATAATACTTATTGTAACTAGCCCCAATCCAGGCCATTGCATGATTGATGTGAATTGTATTGTACTTTCATTATATTCTGTATACGCTGTTTTATACTTCGGGTGTTTGATATAAGCGCACTGTATTTTGGGAATAGCCTGCATAATTATGTTCGCCTTATTACTCATTCATTTTTTTGTTAGAAAATTATTCCACTACATGCTTTATTTCGGTTTTAATATATTCAATAATTTACTTCCATGATTGTTAACTAACCTCACCAATGCATGCTTAATGTGACTGTAAAAGATAGTTTATTATATGTTTAATGTACAAACATGATTTTGGATAAAAGTAGAGTTTCACCATTGTATTAGCCAACAAACGACTGTATGCTGTATATGTATGAATTTTGACTTACACGCTTATGTATATTACAGCTTACGTTAGATACATGTTATAATCACAATTAGGTTACCAGAGACGTTATGTATAGCGGCAACTTCGATTAACAGGCCTTATTCCCCCAAAACAAATTAAAGATCTCGTGGCTGCATTTCAGATGTATGCCAGGGTTTTCATTTGTCAGGTTACACGGGTGATGAACGTTGGCCTGAAAATCTCTGTAGCCCCATTCATCCTGTTCGTCGAAGGGAAAGTCCACTGCTGGATCGTCTTCTTCCAACCATGCCCTGAAGTTGTCATCATTCAACATTTGGGCTCGATCTAATGGGTCAACATTTCTGTCTTCCCATGCATTCACTGCGTCTAAAACATCCTCATCTGAAGAATAATCCGCATCAATATCTGACCCATCGCTCAAAATATCCTCTCGTTCCGCCATGATGGAATGCGATCGATGAACTATGGATTTTTTGTTGAAAAATGTCAAATAATTTTTTAAATTTGCCTCGTGAACATACAAGATGGCGATGGTCACGTGATGCGAGATCTCGTCCAAAACGAGGCAAAATATGAACGTATTCGATTCTATACTTTTAAAACCGTATGCGATTATAGACACCTATGTCACGATGCTGCGTGGGCGCAGCACCCGGCATGAGAGGGTAATGCTGCGTCGGCGCAACACCCGGCAGTAATGGGTTAAGTAACAAAAGTGTTTGAAATTTAAGGATTTTTGCTATATATGCATTAGAAAAGACTGTTGTTAACATACTTTATTTTTCCCTGTTGTTCTGCTTAAATTCAGTCTGTTCCTCTTTCTGTAGAGGTGCAATGAAAATGCCTAGAGAGAGACATTCAACCTCCCTTGAACTGTTTACCAGTTGATTTAAGGAGGCATTCACACTTTTTCACAAAGTTTTGTGGCACTGAAACCAAATGTACCCCCTGAAATTTTACCACATTAAAAGGTTTATACATTTATTGTCTTCAATATGCTAGTTGACCCAGTGGATAAGTGCAATGAATGGTCTTAATTAAATGTACACTTGTATTTTATTGTAAAGGGAATTTACATGGACAATTTAAGCTGCACTCATGTGATAGGTTTTCATTTTAGCACTATTCATTAGTTTCTAAGAATTTTTTGAGAAAATATACTGAGGATAATGTAAAATGAATTTTATTGTATTCATGTATCCTATACCATACTCATGTCTATATACAACTTGCCTTTGGTATCCACTTTAAGTTTGTTATCTAGATCTTCTTCGGTGTACACTTTCCATTTCAAATGTCCACTGGACGAAGGAAATTGTACTGCAGACATCATTGGCTTAAACAGTCCTACTACATGCCCAATCTCAATGTATCTATCTAGTATACATGTATCTGAAATCCAAAAAAAAAGATGATGTTTAAATCTTTGGATAATCAGCATCCTATAAATGATAAGTTATTTTCCTCATCTCTTCCTCCAATACAGAATGGTCTACCTGACTCCTTGTATCTTTTAGCCGTAGGCTGAAAATCCCTTTGTTGCATCTTATTGTGCTCACAGAAAGGGTTTTAACACCTTAGCTATCCTTCAGGCTATTGACTTGAATAAGACTAGCGAGCAAAGGTTCTGTAAGTCCACTATCTCTATGCAAGTGTCTAAATCTGCTAGCAATTGCTTTGGAATTGGTGTCACAGTTTGCATTGTTTCCTTTCATTATTATTCAGTCCACCATTACTTGTTTAAACATATGTCGAAATTGACAGACATCAGCTTTGTCATCATGATGGCCTGTATGCCTTATGACAGCAAATAAATTCTCAACATCATCTTGATTGAAGCGGCTGGTGAAAAGAAATTTAAACTTATTCATTTTTTAGAACATTTAAGATACCCAACAGAGTATTGATAGAAAAGTTGTCAGGTGACTGTAAACGATACTGGCTATCATAGTTGCTTGGGCGCTTGTCACGCTTGTTTATATCAGTTGAATTTTAAAGGTCATTATGACCTTCATCCTTCTTCCTGCTGTCTTCTTTTGCTGCAGTCTTCTTTCTTGTTTTGCTGGCAACTGGCCTCGCACCAGGTAAATTGGACTGCCTAGTATCTTCCCGATCACTTTCACTCAAATCCGCATCACAGTCACTTGAACTTTCTTCGCATTACTGCTTCGTCCCAGTCTGGTATAGAGCTTTTTAACGTCAAAAACTGGTTCATTAGGAACTTTTGCACTGTTTTTGGAGTTGATACACGTGGTCTTTCAACTAAATTATTTGATTGATGTGGTGGAAACTCGGGGGTTCAAATGGAATTCGGATATGGCTGTGGATCACAAAGCGGATGTCCTTGCACCCCACTCAGCATGTCATCATCCTCACCATCTGTGTCTGGGATCACATCAACCTCTCCTGAAACATTACTATGTGTTAACAGTAATTAATGATTATAGGGTTGATTTACATTTATGAAAATCATACAACTTACTTGCATGACCAATCAAATGCAATAAATGCTTGCTTTCTGCTGCTATGTGGCGAAGCAGTCAGTCTCCATTCGTTGAAAACCCAGTTTTTCTTTTAATCTCTTTATAAAAGTTCGACTGTTTTTCTTTGGTCGTGAAAATTTCGCGGTTCTCGACTGCTTTCAAAAACTTTCTTAATGCAAACTTTTCACTCTGCTCATTCTCATCTGGTTCAGATTCATTTTGTATCTTTTGCCTGGAAAAGAGATAAAAACATATTAATCAAAAATAATTAGATTTGCAACACAAAAAAACTTATTTCAATCATTTAAGAATGATAGTCTTCACAAAAATGAATGATCAAAGAAATGGACAACAATAATTACCTTAATTCATAATACTTTGATAGCTTCATGATCCAAAAGTGTCCTTCTTTCTTGTCAACTTATCCTTTTCTGCAAATTGAATAAGAACATTTTAATGAACAACATGGGTTTTCGTTTTTATGGCTTTGATTGAAAGTTGTTATTACATGTATCAAATTTTCAGAAAACAACCATGTCCATTAAGATTGTCAAAAAAATGATGGTAATTTGTGTGTGATAAGATTGTAAGGACAGACCAAGCCATGCATGCCTTATGTAACGAAATTTCAAGGCAGGCTTGTAAAGGTATTTGAAAGGCCGTGGGATCAAACTCACGATCGTTCACACCAGACCAGTCTATATGTGAGAGACAGGCGGTCTAACCATTGAGCTAACCTTTCATCACAGCTTATAGGCACTTCATTCTCGACTAGAATCAATCTTTGCGTCATACCATTTTTCCCGCTATGATACTATTTTATTACCCTATTCAGCCTTTCAGCCTCGTCGGCTTTCTGTCATCTCTATGCCTCGAACCTTGAACTCCGTTGAAAACCATAATGCGTGTGCTACTTCTACAGATGGTCCACGTGCGCTGGACCACTTTTGTGGCACTTATATTAATCCCTGTTTGCATCAGTTGATTTTCGGTCTAGTGAATAATCTAGATATTGGCGATAAGTATGTATCACCACATTGACATCTGTGGGCTGGCCTATGATTTTTACTGGACCCAACCAACCTCGTGACAGTTTCCCTATGGCTGCCGGGGGGTAGTAATACCAGACCAGCTGTCCTATTTTATACCCGAAAGGCTTGGCCTTCTTATCATACCTGGATTTTTGTCGTTTTGCTGCTACCTTCAAATCGTCAGCTGCGTACTGGTAGCTCTCCTGAATGGCCCTTCTGACCCACTCTACATATTCAATAGTGCACTTGTAATTTTGGCCCATTTCATCGCCATATCCCATCATTAGATCTATCCCCAGATTGATCTCCCTACCTAGAAAAAGCAAATTTGGTGTACACATTGTTGATTCCTGGATTGAAGACCGATACGCCATAGAAGTATATGGCAGGAAATCATCCCAGTCATCAACAGTTACTTCACCATCTGGTTTGTGCAAAGTCTGAAATCTGCTTAGGAGAGTCTGGATAAACGGTCGCACTTTGTGAAGAGGATCGGCTTGACCAGGGTTCAGCTTTGTTGGGTTGTTCGGAGGTGCAGCGTTGTCGTTGCAGTGCAGGTATCTGAAATGTACACGAATAGGTTTACATTTTCATATGAGAATTTGTAAGTATGCTAATTTATCTTTTATATGTTTATTTTTATTTCATTAATTATGTACACTTATGAATATTCTGTCAGCATTTACACAATGATTTGTGTCACAAGCATAACAAATCTCACCTCCAAATCAGATCAAAGCGGTCCCTCGCCATGAACTTGCCAAACTGGGTGGTGAAGATGTCGTACTGCTTCTTCCAATAGTCTCTTCTGCCTGGCAATTTCATCACTCCCATTGCCAAACATAAGCCTACCCAAGTTTGCAGTTCACAGAGATTCAAGGGTGACCATCTTCTGGGTGGTGGGCGTGCCTGCTGGTCAGCTTCAGCATACCTGTTGGTCTCCAACAGTAGTGACCAGATAGGCCTCTGGTCAATCCTGTCACGATCACTTCGATTTTCGAACACAGGTCTCTTGTCCCAGTACAGATTGAAAATCTCATGTGGCAACATATCATCATGTACCCCAGGGTTTTCATTTTCAATATTGCACGGGTGGTGAAATGTATCCCGAAAATTGTCAGTGTCATACTGCCAGCCATCATGTCTGTCAAAAGGATGATCCTCGGCCGGATCATCCTCCTCAAGCCATTGCAGGATATTCCCATCACCCATCATTTGGGCCCTGTCAAGAGGATCGATATTCCTATCTTCCCTCGCATTTTCTGCATCCAAATTATCCTTATTCGTCAATATCCGAGCCTTCACTTATGTATTCATCGCGGTCGGCCATCTTGTTTGTTTACACAAATTTAAAGGGATTTTTTTTGAAAAACTGTTGGTCACGTGATCCAATATGTCTGCTAGTAACCTGGATTTACTTGTGCGTTTTCGTTTATAAACTCTAGTAGAAAAACGTATTCGATTGTGGACACCTACACGATGTTGCGTGGACGCATCTCCCGGCATGAAGGGGTAATGTAGCGTGTGTGCAACATCCGGCGTGAATGGGCTAAATCTATTCCCAGGTTGACCTCCCTGCCTAAATTGTGCACATATGAGCTCAAAATGGCCACTTATCGGTAGCATATTAATTTTTTTTCTCATTTAACCATATATGTAACTCATTTGATTTGACTTTCGAAAAAATGTGACATGGTCTTTGAAATGTTGATGTAGTCGACCTAGTGTGTAGACAAATACTTAACTTATGTTTTTTAATTCATTGATGATCAATGTCATATCCTTTGTTGTGTCTTGGTCTGTGTACTTGCGGCTAATGGGTTCTAACTTCAGCTGCTGGCCTAATCTTTTTGCCAAATGTTGGCAAAACATGATTGAACTAGAAACACGCATAACATTTTCTGGTGTCTGATTGGGTCCCATTGTTTTTAGTTTAGTTTTAACAGTTTTATTTAATTATGAGGTTAGTCACAAATCAGCCATTAGCTATGGTGGCGCTGTGGGAGATAGAAGAGCTAATCCATGTTCTGGATTAAAAATGCATTTTACAATATGGCGTCAGAATATAGTTGTTGTTCGTGAATTACAGTTTCAGCAGACAGTTGACTCTTGCCCTTCAACATAGTTGGTGTGTTCTCATGGACATCTTTCTATGCAAATAAGTCCTGGACCATAATACCTCGATCGGCCATAATTGCATCATTTTTAGTAAATTTGCTATTTTCCATTAATTCTGATCTTTCTATTATTTGCCTATCAGATGCAGACCCCCCATAACAATCACTTATATGGGACACTGAACCATTGGGTGTGATCCCGATCATGGTCTTTACTGTGTTTTTGTATGTACTATACGTTTCACATTGTGCATTCACATTACTTGGCTTGCTGATAGGAATTTCAGTAGCATCTAAAATAACCCGGGTGTTAGGAGACATGTCCCTAAACCCAGACGGCATATGTTGTGTGACAACCTTCCTGGAAGGCCACACATCAACTTCCTTGAACTGAAAATACATGAAATTTAACCATGTTACAAATAGTTTATGCACAAGGGACTCGGAAATATTGAAAAGGAGGCCTAGCTCATAGTCTTCCTTTGCCTGTCTTAATTTCATTAATGTTAAAAACAACTGATCATGTGGACATAAGAGATGGCACTGCACATTAAGTTCAGTCTCCCCTGGCCCAAGAAAATATCATTCTTCCAATTTTTAGTTTTAAATGTTACCTTGTTAGGACCGCTTATCCACAAAAACAATTCACTACGAAAAATCTGACACACAATTGGATTCGCTTGCGCAAACAGACTTACATAAATTATATCGCCGCGCTTCCGTATCCACAAAAAGTAGCTCTCTCCGAGTCCCCTATCACACCTGTGCGCCGCTTAAATAGTCCCCCGCCGCATCTCCGAGGCGTGTGTCATGTGACGTCAGGCGCCCGCCTATTTCGCAACCAGATGACTGGCCGCTGAACAATTTGCTGAGTGAGCATCTGGCGAGTAAGCAAAACATTATTGATTACTCCCACTATTTTAGATGAACAAATCTTATTGGGTCTGGGTGATTGACAGGAGTCATCACGTGACGCTTGTCGGCCTCGTTTTGAAAGTAAACAATGGCCGACCTACACGATAGACAATTCGGAATAGAAGTAAATACTGAATTTGTGCCAGCTATTGTCATTAAATCCGTGTTAGCACTATGACACAATTAAGAAAACTTTGTATGGATTGATCTGATAGATCGGTGATTCTCAGCAAGTTCAGGTTTGTTTACAAGAAGGCGAACTTCGCCACACTCCACCCCCTTAAATCAGGAGTGAACCTCACTCCGACTCACTACAATTTTTCACATGAACGCAGAGTAGATATCCTTCATTACAAAACACATCCAGCTGGTCACCTAACCGCAACATGTTGTACAAATATGACATGCAATTCGTTTGACCTGGTTAGGAATTTTTCCACCAATACTCCTGGCCTATCCCAGCATTTAACCTTCAGCACCGTCGCCAAGGTCACATGTTCCTTAATATCGACGGCGGTGCTGACCCAAAACACCAGCCCCCACCATAGGCGCTCTTCAATCGCCCGGATCCTGGGATCCAGCGATGCACAATGCACCTATATCTGAGGTCTGAGGTTCCGAGTTCACATATTCAAGTTCTACACATTATTCATACATTCGTCTTACTATCACCCGTAACCATTTTTGGAGATTACGATGTTCGATTAGATACCGAAACTTAATGGCTCGAAAATTCTAACATAGCTACAGAACCATTGGGTACAATGTTTTTTTGTTTTTTTTATAAGAAGATATCTCGATTCATAGGGTCTAATTTAGATTGAAAGCAGGAAATTTCTCTACTGGCATTATAAAGTTTACAGGTTCTGATTTTCAAAAAAAAAAAGAAAAATTTTACTGCATCTTCTTTCTCTGATTCGGTTTAGTTCCCCTATCCTTTAATTCAAATCTATCAATATCTGCATGGTAATTATTCTCAAAAAATGATTCTTAAATTTTCTTTCAAATTATTGTTAATGCCTATGAATTAAAAGATTTTGTATGCAGCAAAAATGGAGAAAAAAAATATTTCTATTGTGGGTTTAGGACCCGTACGTGACAGCTACTTGATGGACCAAATTTTGGTGCAGGCCTTATAAGCCTGAAGCGAAAAGGCCTGGCTTCCCCCTGTGGTGAGGGTCTCGGGGTGTCCGGGCGGCCTCCCGCCGGTGGAGAAGATCTCAGGAGCCTGCCATGGCCCGGGGCCCGCCAGTCGTCCTCGTCCGAGGACGAGTCCTCATCGCCCCACCCCCATCCGCCTGCTGTACATGTGCAGGTACAGCACAAAACCTTGTTACTTAAGCAACATGCATTTAAAATAGATATATTATAGAACATATTTCATATATTGATAAATAAACAATTGAAGATATACCAACAAATATTAAGAGGATTGTCAAGAACCAGGGGGTGAAATAGGACTCTGTCATGAAACATAAGTGATTTCAGCCATCATAGAAAAGAATGGAAATTTAAAACCTTAAAAGAAATCCGTATATATCGGAGCCAAAATATAATAAAAAATGCCATTGTAGGGCAAATATGAAAATAAGTAAGTTAAACTAAGTTACCAAGTAAATATAATAACAAAAATCAACGCCTAAAGGTTATAAAAACTGATTCTTAAAACGCGCAACTAATTACAAAACTAGTCCTCACACTGATTGTGCGACTCGTCGAATGTGAGACGCGGGGGTGGAGCACGCCGTCTCTGACTACGACGGCGTTCCGTTGCCTGAAATACGATCACCTCACTATCACTCTCTGACTGTTGTTCACCCTGACGGGGTGAGCCCACGAAAACCTGCACTGGCTGGTCGACAGCCATCACGGCGGGCCTGTCTACCGCTGGTGGGGTGAGGTCGGGTGTAGCAGGGGTGGCTGGAGGTGTAGCAGGGGTGGCTCCAGGCGCCGGTCTGACCACGGGGGTGGGGTGAGGTCGGGTGTAGCAGGGTTGGGTGGCTGCTCTCCACGCTCGGGTGACATGGCGAGTAGTGGGACCCCCACACCGGCTTCAGTATCGAGTTCTCGAGCCCGCCGCCGCCTCCGCGGGACGGACACAGCAACAACAATCACTAGCATGGCGCCAAGGAAGGCGCCACCAGCACTCAGCGCCAGAACCATAACGGTACGCTATGAAATACGTAAACACTACATTAAATTCACATATACAGCTGAGCGTGTTATGTATAGAATTTTAACGTTTTTTCTTTCTATTCCACATAATTGACACACACATGCTTCATCATATAGCCATCAATTATTTACAATCTAAATAACCCGGAAATTCTGCGATAATTGTGCTTTTGCACATTTCTTGTGATGTGTCAAGTGAATCTTTAATGAAATTGTTAAATGTAATAAATCGGCAAACGAGATATATCGGCGCCTACTATTCCTGTCGCGGGGAGGCATTTTCTGCAATCTAGACTAGAGCTACTATTCAGTCAGTTAACTATCATGTCTCTGGTTAGGGGCATTTAGTCATTAAAACAAAAATAGTTCAAGATGTCCGCAGCTAGCCACTCTGTTTACAATCGTCTGGTGTCTACTGTCAGTCCGTCAGTCCGTGGTCTCCTCAGAAGGGGTGCGCCTGGGACGGAGCTGGCGCCCCAACTCTGATTGCGCCGGCTGGTGGAGCCGCCTCTGGCGCCACAAAGGCTGGGGTCAATGGCGCTTCCTCCCGCACTTATCTGGCTCACGTATGTTGTCGTCAGAGGATTGTTCAGCACGGGAGCGCCAAGCACCATTGGTGCTGGCAGGGGAGCTGCAGCCGCCTGGCTCCCAAATGGTGAAGGTAGGATCCCTATCAACACGGGCGATTGCCAGGCTGGGGGTGCTGGTGGATGGAAGGCGCTGCTCATCATTTCTTCTCCCATCCGGCAGTGATTTTCTCTAATGAAAAGCTGCCGCTCCTGCCGATCCATCGCCTCCTGCCTGGAGGCCATCCGTCCTTCCCTCTCCTGGAGGTCGGCCAGCTTTCTGGTCACTTCGTTTTTGTTTATTTCAATTTGCTCCCTCTGGAGCTCTATCTCACGATTCAGGTCAGATTGGACACGCAGCGCCGCCTCCATTTCTAACCTCAGGCGCTCTAGCCCCTCCTGGCGCATTCGTTCCTCCCGTTCCTCTGCAAACTCTGAGACGTCCCTCACCCCCCGGTTCCATCTTCTCTGGACGGCCGGGTCCCACCCCCAATCAGAGGAGCTGGGCTCCTCGGGGTGCTCAGGCGTTGCCTGCATCTCCTCTCCCTCACCCTCCTCTCCTGACGAGATCTCAATACATCCCATGATGCCGTAGTGGTCGATGGACCCTTGAGCCATAATCTGTAATCAAAAGAGAATGTTATTTGAATTTTTTTTTTTTTTTTTTTTTGAGCTGGACTATTTGCTCTATATTCCATGAAGAAAGTTTCTTCTGGATTTAATTTATTCGATTGTAACTACAACTACTAATCCTCCCCATGTGAGGAAATAACCCATGATTTACTGAAATACTTTCATTTTAATCTTCAACCCACCGCCCGACTTCAATCATACTGTAAAATTACATGGTTTATTGTTTATCATTACGTATTGTATATCCCTACATAGCACCCGACTTCCACCACCACTAAAATCTACTTAATCTAAGTTCATGCAAGTTAAGTTATTTTATTTATTTATTATTATTTTTGCTTATATTATATTTGGTTAGATCTACACATAGATATGTTCTACATTTCTACAATAAAAGAATTTAGTTACCCAGGTGTACTCACTGTTTGATTGTTTGATCCCCTGTATGTTAGAGGTCCAGGCGGCTCGGCATCCTCCGCTGCCTTCCGCTGCGCCGGAACTGCTCCGCTGAGTCATCTTCCTCCTGTGGGTCACCTACCTCATCACCTCCGCCCGTTTGTGGCCCTCAATTCTCTGGTGGTGGACCACAATATGGTTTTCAAGCTATCTACGTGCACTCGTTTAGGTTTGGCAGAGGGGTCACGCAGGATGATATAATTCACATCCGTGGGTCTGTCTACAATTTTGGCAGGCCCAACCCCCCCTGGATAGCTTCCCTTGTGCAGCTGGCGGGTAGTAATACCAAACATATTGTCCCACTTTGTATTCAAAGTGCCTGGACTTACAATCGTAACGTGCCTTTTATGCGAACTTCACCACAATATGTTGTGTATTTTTCATCTCTAAGTTCAGATAGAATCTTAGGATACTTTGATGAAACTATGGTTGGCTTGTATTCTTCACAATGGGGAGAAATGAGTGCAAATATCCCTGGTTTGTGACCAGCTTGAGATAAATTGGTGTAGAATTTGGTGATTTCATCGTCTGATGGAGGTGGTATGCTTTTGGGAATATAATTTTTCTTCTGTACATATTTCCCACATAATGCCTGATCAAGTTTTTTCTTCTTTAATGAAGCCGATGAGAAATCGATATCGGCAATCTCACAGTGTTGGTGCTATCCAATAAGCAAGTTTTTGTGTTGGAGTCTTCATTTCTTTGAGACGCACAGCTGCTTCAACAGCAAACATCAGTGCAGCCATGTGTGTGCACGGTTCAGCTAAACCAGCCATACAATTGCAATGAGCTGATTGAATGTCACCATTTATAGTGACTATAGCCCAGCATTTTAAAGGTGTTTTGCTTCTTGCTTGTGAATGCAGAACCTGCAAAATAAACATTAGTTTTCGTTTAACGCCGAAATCTTTTAACCAAAAAAAATGTTAATATACATCAATAAACTTAATATATTTATATCATTAAAACTATGTATCAGAAGAGGTTCAGAGAATGATAGCTGCATACTAAGTTGCTGATCAGTACATCATGAATCGAGTCAAAAGTTAGGCCTGGCCTTAAACTCCAGTAGAAATGATATCGCTACTGAACAGGATACATCTTTACTACAAGCATGAGAAAGTTTGTGTAGATTCAATATACTTTATATAATACTCAGATTATTTCATAGTGGGTGACGATGCGTTTGCCCAACCTTATGAAGCCATATAGAAGCAGGAATCTGACTAAAGAGGAGCGCATCTTCAACTACCGCCTGTCGAGGGCCAGAAGAGTGGTGGAAAACTCATTTGGCATTCTTGCAAATCGGTTCCGTGGTCTGCTAACCACCATGTGCCACGAACCTGACACAGCACGTCTAATAGTGACCACGTGCTGCGTCCTGCACAACCTGATGAGGACACGGTACCCCACACTGCAGAACCGTCTGCTGGACCGTGATGGTCCCAACCAAGAGGTGATCCCAGGCGAGTGGAGAGAGGGATGTAACCTGGAAGACACACAGTACCGCAATGTCCAAGGACCTAATAGAGCGTCACGGGAGGGCAAGGCTCAGAGGAACTTACTGAAGCACTGGTGCAACTCTCGACGAGGACTTCTATCGGGCCAGACTTCTATCGCCTCACCGCCCCTCCCCCCTCCAAGGCTCCCAGGGACTAGAGCCAGGCCCAGGTCCGTCAAGTCGCGCCTCAGGAACCCGGGGACTAGAGCCAGGCCCAGGTCCAGGGCGCGCATCGGGCGCCTCATCGCCGTCGTCGCGAGGACTAGAGCCAGGCCCAGGTCCAGGGCGCGCATCGGGCGCCTCATCGTCGTCGTCGTCGCGAGGGACTAGAGCCAGGCCCAGGTCAGGGCGCGCGCATCGGGCGCCTCATCGTCGTCGTCGCGAGGGACTAGAGCCAGGCCCAGGTCCAGGGCGCCATCATCGGGGGCGCCTCATCGTCGTCGTCGCGAGGGACTAGAGCCAGGTCCAGGTCCAGGGCGCGCGCATCGGGCGCCTCGTCGTCGTCGTCGCGAGGGACTAGAGCCAGGCCCAGGTCCAGGGCGCGCATCGGGCGTCTCATCGTCGTCGTCGCGAGGGACTAGAGCCAGGCCCAGGTCCAGGGCGCGCAGATCGGGCGCCTCCGCTGCCTTCCGCTGCTAACATCTGCGAGCAATCATTTTTCAACTGTTTAGCAGTATCTTGTAACTTGTCAATATCAAATTGATCCACAATAATTCCCTAGAAGGTAATTTTGTTACCAAGTCACAAAGTCCACCATAGACATAAACAAAATTCGGCAACGAACTACCTGTCTCTTTTCTGTTCTGCAAGAGCTCCAATATATGGTCTCGCATTTTATCCAATTTACCTCCACTTAAAGATATTGTCTCGGCGTTTGTTCTGACAAACTTCACGTTGGAGTCACCAATCAAAATTGATTTGGATGTGATTGGCAGAGGCGTACTAGCATCATCTGAAAACAAAATAAAAATCAATTTATAACCATTTGACATTTACTTGTTCATTGTGCTCCACACAAATTCTGATATTTATTTTATACCATATCACATATATTCTTTAGGTTATACACTTTAGCTCTGTAAATAGGTTTGCCCACTTGCGTGTGAGGTCGGGTGTAGCAGGGGTTGGGTGGCCGCTCTCACGCTCGGGTGACATGGCGAGTAGTGGGACCCCACACCGGCTTCAATATCGGGTCTCGAGCCCGTCTCCGCCTCCGACGGACACAGCAACAACAATCACTAGCATGGCGCCAAGGAAGGCGCCACCAGCACTCAGCGCCAGAGTCATAACGGTACGCTATGAAATACGTAAACACTACATTAAATTCACATATACAGCTGAGCGTGTTATGTATAGAATTTTAACGTTTTTTCTTTCTATTCCACATAATTGACACACACATGCTTCATCATATAGCCATCAATTATTTACAATCTAAATAACCCGGAAATTCTGCGATAATCGTGCTTTTGCACATTTCTTGTGATGTGTCAAGTGAATCTTTAATGAAATTGTTAAATGTAATAAACTCGGCAAAGCCGAGATATCGGCGCCGTAGGCGCCACGTATGCGGTGCCGCAGGCGCCGCGGGAGGGGCATTTTTCTGCAATCTAGACTAGAGCTACTATTCAGTCAGTTAACTATCATGTCTCTGGTTAGGGGCATTTAGTCATTAAAACAAAAATAGTTCAAGATGTCCACAGCTAGCCACTCTGTTTACAATCGTCTCGTGTCTACCGTCAGTCCGTCAGTCCGTGGTCTCCTCAGAAGGGGTGCGCCTGGGAAGGAGCTGGCGCCCCAACTCAGATCGCGCCGGCTGGTGGTGCCGCCGCTGGCGCCACAAAGGCTGGGGTCAATGGCGCTCTCCCCCCCGCGCTTATCTGGCTCACGTATGTTGTCGTCAGAGGAGTGTTCAGCACGGGAGCGCCAAGCACCATTGGTGCTGGCAGGGGGGGCTGCAGCCGCCTGGCTCCCCAAAGGGTGAAGGTAGTATCAACACACGGGCGTTGCCAGGCTGGGGTGCTGGTGGATGGAAGCGCGACTCATCATTTCTTCTCCCATCCGGCAGTGGTTTTCTCTAATGAAGAGCTGCCGCTCCTGCCGATCCATCGCCTCCTGCCTGGAGGCCATCCGTTCTTCCCTCTCCTGGAGGTCGGCCAGCTTTCTGGTCACTTTGTTTTTGTTTAGTTCAATTTGCTCCCTCTGGAGCTCGATCTCATGTGTCAGGTCAGATTGGACACGCAGCGCCGCCTCCATTTCTAACCTCAGGCGCTCTAGCCCCTCCTGGCGCATTCGTTCCTCCCGTTCCTCTGCAAACTCTGAGACGTCCCTCACCCCCCGGTTCCATCTTCTCTGGACGGCCGGGTCCCACCCCCAATCAGAGGAGCTGGGCTCCTCGGGGTGCTCAGGCGTTGCCTGCATCTCCTCTCCCTCACCTTCCTCTCCTGACGAGATCTCAATACATCCCATGATGCCGTAGTGGTCGATGGACCCTTGAGCCATAATCTGTAATCAAAAGAGAATGTTATTTGAATTTTTTTTTTTTTGAGCTGGACTATTTGCTCTATATTCCATGAAGAAAGTTTCTTCTGGATTTAATTTATTCGATTGTAACTACAGCTACTAATCCTCCCCATGTGAGGAAATAACCCATGATTTACTGAAATACTTTCATTTTAATCTTCAACCCACCGCCCGACTTCAATCATACTGTAAAATTACATGGTTTATTGTTTATCATTACGTATTGTATATCCCTACATAGCACCCCGACTTCCACCACCACTAAAATCTACTTAATCTAAGTTCATGCAAAGTTAAGTTATTTTATTTATTTATTATTATTTTTGCTTATATTATATTTGGTTAGATCTACACATAGATATGTTCTACATTTCTACAATAAAAGAATTTAGTTACCCAGGTGTACTCACTGTTTGATTGTTTGACCCCCTGTATGTTAGAGGTCCAGACGGCTCGGCATCCTCCGCTGCCTTCCGCTGCGCGGAACTGCTCCGCTGAGTCATCTTCCTCCTGTGGGTCACCTACCTCATCACCTCCGCCGTTTGTGGCCCTCCAATTCTCTGGTGGTGGACCACAATATGGTTTCAAGCTATCGGCGTGCTCGTTTAGGTTTGGCAGAGGGGTCACGCAGGATGATATAATTCACATCCGTGGGTCTGTCTACAATTTTGGCAGGCCCAACCCCCCCTTGGATAGCTTCCCTTGTGCAGCTGGCGGGTAGTAATACCAAACATATTGTCCCACTTTGTATTCAAAGTGCCTGGACTTACAATCGTAACGTGCCTTTTATGCGAACTTCACCACAATATGTTGTGTATTTTTCATCTCTAAGTTCAGATAGAATCTTAGGATACTTTGATGAAACTATGGTTGGCTTGTATTCTTCACAATGGGGAGAAATGAGTGCAAATATCCCTGGTTTGTGACCAGCTTGAGATAAATTGGTGTAGAATTTGGTGATTTCATCGTCTGATGGAGGTGGTATGCTTTTGGGAATATAATTTTTCTTCTGTACATATTTCCCACATAATGCCTGATCAAGTTTTTTTCTTCTTTAATGAAGCCGATGAGAAATCGATATCGGCAATCTCACAGTGTTGGTGCTATCCAATAAGCAAGTTTTTGTGTTGGAGTCTTCATTTCTTTGAGACGCACAGCTGCTTCAACAGCAAACATCAGTGCAGCCATGTGTGTGCACGGTTCAGCTAAACCAGCCATACAATTGCAATGAGCTGATTGAATGTCACCATTTATAGTGACTATAGCCCAGCATTTTAAAGGTGTTTTGCTTCTTGCTTGTGAATGCAGAACCTGCAAAATAAACATTAGTTTTCGTTTAACGGCGAAATCTTTTAACCAAAAAAAAATGTTAATATACATCAATAAACTTAATATATTTATATCATTAAAACTATGTATCAGAAGAGGTTCAGAGAATGATAGCTGCATACTAAGTTGCTGATCAGTACATCATGAATCGAGTCAAAAGTTAGGCCTGGCCTTAAACTCCTAGCAAGCTTCTAAGGTCTCGCTAGGTCAAAGATTTATTGGCCCCAGTAGAAATGATATCGCTACTGAACAGGATACATCTTTACTACAAGCATGAGAAAGTTTGTGTTGATTCAATATACTTTATATAATAATCAGATTATTTCATAGTGGGTGACGATGCGTTTGCCCAACGTACGTACCTTATGAAGCCACATGGAAGCAGGAATCTGACTAAAGAGGAGCGCATCTTCAACTACCGCCTGTCGAGGGCCAGAAGAGTGGTGGAAAACTCATTTGGCATTCTCGTAAATCGGTTCTGTGGTCTGCTAACCACCATGTGCCACGAACCTGACACAGCACGTCTAATAGTGACCACGTGCTGCGTCCTGCACAACCTGATGAGGACACGGTACCCCACACTGCAGAACCGTCTGCTGGACCGTGATGGTCCCAACCAAGAGGTGATCCCAGGCGAGTGGAGAGAGGGATGTAACCTGGAAGACACACAGTACCGCAATGTCCAAGGACCTAATAGAGCGTCACGGGAGGGCAAGGCTCAGAGGAACTTACTGAAGCACTGGTGCAACTCTCCTGTCGGTTCCGGAGGGACTAGAGCCAGGCCAGGTCAGGTCCAGGCGTCTCATCGTCGTCGTCGCAGGGACTCGGGGCCAGAGCCAGGCCGCATCCAGGGCGTCTCATCGAGGGACTAGGAGGGACTAGGGCCAGGCCCAGGGTCAGGGGCGCATCCGGGCGCCTCATCGCTGCTGTCGCGAGGGACTAGAGCCAGGCCCAGGTCCAGGGCGCGCGCATCGGGGAGGGGGCGCCAGGTCCATCGTCGCTCATCGTCGTCGTCGAGGGACTAGAGCCAGGCCCAGGTCCAGGCAGCGCATCGGAGGCCCATCGTCGTCGTCGCGAGGGACTAGAGAGGCAGGTCAGGGGCGCATCGGGCGCCCTCCGCTGCCTTCCGCTGCTAACATCTGCGAGCAATCATTTTTCAACTGTTTAGCAGTATCTTGTAACTTGTCAATATCAAATTGATCCACAATAATTCCCTAGAAGGTAATTTTGTTACCAAGTCACAAAAGTCCACCATAGACATAAACAAAATTCGACAACGAACTACCTGTCTCTTTTCTGTTCTGCAAGAGCTCCAATATATGGTCTCGCATTTTTATCAATTTACCTCCACTTAAAGATATTGTCTCGAAAACGTTTGTTCTGACAAACTTCACGTTGGAGTCACCAATCAAAATTGATTTGGATGTGATTGGCAGAGGCGTACTAGCATCATCTGAAAAACAAAAGAAAAATCAATTTATAACCATTTGACATTTACTTGTTCATTGTGCTCCACACAAATTCTGATATTTATTTTATACCATATCACATATATTCTTTAGGTTATACACTTTAGCTCTGTAAATAGGTTTGCCCACTTGCGTGTCCCCATCTACAAGGGTGTATTTCCTTTTTCGAGATTTACGAGTACGACCATCTAAAAAAAAAAAAGCAAGCTGGCGCTCTAGGTGAACAATATCACCATTCGGATAACCAAGATGAGGGTACGGTGGCTCAGGGCGCAGACTGACCAGCCCGGGTGGGGTGAGGTCAGTGTAGCAGGGTTGGGCGGCGCTCTCCGCCGCTCGGGTAATGGCGAGTAGTGGGACCCCCCCACCGGCCCTTCCCAAAATCGGGGGGCTCAGGCCCCTCTCCGCCTCAGGGGGCGGACACAACAACAACAATCACTAGCAATTGGCGCCAAGGAAGGGCCACCAGCACTCCAAACGCCCCGAGTCGCCCGTGCCCCTATGAAATCGTAAACACTACATTAAATTCACAAAATACAGCTGGGGGTGTTATGTAAAAGAATTTTAACGTTTTTTTTTTTCTATTCCACATAA
>JAGTTF010005525.1:0-26705 GCA_019095985.1 Streblospio benedicti | reverse complement strand
AATTTTTTTTTTTTAAAACTAAATTTTAAAAATTGTTTTCCAAAAAACCCCAAAGGTTTTTCAGCATGATTTTTTTTGGGGAAAAAAAAAAACTTGTAATGTTTGGGAAAACCCTTTTTTTTTGGGGCCATTTTGGGATTTGGGTTCAAGTGAGGCGATTTTTGGAGCTTACCCAAAAAGTTGATTCAGGATAAAAGTGAAGTGCATCCCAAAAATTATTTGTCACTTTTTATACTATTTTGGTGCTAATTAATTTTTTGGGGGATCTTTTTTTTAAAGGGTTAAATGGGGGTAAAATTTTTTGAGCAAACCAAAGTCAATTTTTGGGTCAAAAAATGTATCCCAAAAAAATTTTTCATATTTGCACTATTTTGGAGCTAAACCCTTTTGCCTTTGGTTTTCAGGGGGCTTTAAAAATTTTTTGGGGCTGGCCTTCGGTTCTATGGTCTAGGGGTTAAAAAAATCATACTTTTCCTTTTCCTTTTTGGGCTCATTACTTTGCCAAAGTCGATTCTATGTAGTTTAAAAAGTGGCTTGGTATGCCAAAAATCATACTTTTGTCACCCTATTTGCACTATTTTGGTGGAATCGGAGCTAATTACCCAGACTATTTACATCATTAACTCTTTGATTTGGTCGTATTTTGGGGACGTGTGACGCGTTTTCACATCACACAACGTCATTGATTTTTTCAGATTTTATTGTCGGAGATACTGCGAGTTCCAGGTAGGTATACTGAAGAGTCCAAATAGTATTATACTTACACAGGAGACATGAAATGCGATTTAGATTCTTATTTTCACACTTACAACTCATATTATTATACGTTTTGAAAGAAATCTTAATTATAACCATCCGAGATTTCGATTCGATTCAAAACAATGTCATTTGACAGGCCCAGGCGGTTTGGTATTATCCCATGACTCTGTGGTGTAATGATTAATTTAAACTATCAATCAACGCAGAAAGGCATGCTAGACGTTATGGAACAAAAAAGAAATTATTATCAGAACCAATTTTAATTCACAAAAAACTAAGGATTTTCTTTGATGCTTCTTACCGGCTTGCTAATTTTTCGTGTCGCACTTGACATTGTTCCAAATCTCCGCTGTGACGTAATGCACAGGCTAGACATGCTCCAAGAGAAAGATGGCGATGCTTCTACATCGTATCCGCCAAACAGTGGTAGATTTTATAAATGCTTCCATTTCATCATTATTGTTAAAATCGACATTTTACAGAGAAATATTTGCAGTCTATGCTACCGCCATGTTAGCTGTCAATTTCGTCTTCGGAAACGCTTGTGATTGCCTGAAACAGTAGCCTTGTCCCAGCATGCGTGTTTTGCAATGCTGATGCCTATGCTTGTTAAACGCTGATGGCAGAGGCTACAGCCCAAATGAGTTGTTTCAGAAAATGGGCGTAAACACAGGAAATATAATGAAGGAATAAATTATTTTTGTGACCAAAATAGCCGGAGGAGGAACAACTGTCATATGCATGTTTATTAGCCCGTCTGCCTGGTAAGGACGTCCAGGGATTTTGGAATTAAGGCCCTTTCTTTTTTTCTATTTTCAGAAGATGTCTCTCCGCCAATTGGCTGAGTGGAGGTGGAGTACCGCCTCCACCCCGTCAGGCGAGGAAGAACGACAACGCGATCACCGGCCGTTCCACCGAACCCCTCCCTCTCCATGGTCACCGCCTGCGGCCGACAGGCTCCCCTCTGGAGCTTGGTGCCATGGATGCCATCACAGATCATGTGGCTATGAACCATGTATTTGACATCCTAAATGATCTAATGATCTAATTGAACAGCAACAAAAAGTGGTAGAGCAGAAAGACGAGCAAATTACAAAACTAAGCATAGAAAAAGAAGCTTTGATATCTCGGGTCAAAAGATTGGAGCGTCGCCTGAGTGCGAGAAAATGAGGACTACGGAGGACTAAAAATTGCCACACATGTACGCAGTCTATATTTATTGATGACTTCGTATTAAGGATAAGGATAAATTTATTTCGGACTTACATCCATATTCACTAGAGAATTATATACATTACATTAAAACTTATATTAAATAAATTCATTAAAGCTATTTCATTATATTGTATACTTGCTGCTGCTCGACAGACACTGTCCCATTTGTTCGACGGCAGTATGGTGACTCAGTGAGAGGCCTGTAGGAAGGTTGCAGATGAGCTAAATGAGAAAGGCCATAAATTCATCGAGGAAGACTGAGGCAAGAAATACGTGAATTTAAAAGTAAGGTTTGTACAGCAAGCAAGCAGTTATTATCTATGGGAAGGCCTCCGTAAACAATTGCTCTAAATATCATGTCTGCTTCATACTTTCACCTTGCCTGGAATGATTTTTGTTACACTAAGAAAGTAGAGATCCCTTACTTTGGAAGCTCCAGGAAAATCACAAGATGATTGGTGTTGTATGTTTCAATAAATAATCGTTGGGACATTTTATGGCATGCATATTTATTATCGAATACAAAAACCTCCATTGTGCTCAAACCTCCATTCTGCTCATTCCAGATACAAGACCATCACCAGACCTGCGGGTGTCGCCACCGCCAGCAGCCAGACCGGACACACGGCACCCCTCACCCCGGGGCGTAGGGCCCCTTGTCCAGCGTATGAAGAGGCATTTAATCATGATGAAAGATTGCCAGAACTTTCAAAACTTAAACTGGCCTTAGTCTTTCTCACCTCCAGGTACTAGGAAAAATGTTTTGCATTACAACAAGGTGAGCGATGCTATCATGCACAAGTTAAAGGTCTGCCATGTTTTCACAGCCTGTGTTTACACTTACAGTACTGCTATGCTGTCTGGGCAAGTATTTCAAAACAAATCTAGAGAAGAAGTACGCGTATCTGTGCCCCATGTGCCATGGCATAAGCCATGTGCCAGGCCAAGTTCTGTATTCCAGAGGAAGGAACGAAATTCATCTCTAATAATCCAAGAATTATGGGAAAGCTAGAACTCTTGGACAGCCCACACGATAAAGAAACTGGTGTGAAGGAATGCGATCAAGATAACAAATTAAAACTTAAATAAATGATAACAAGGTTGACATTTTATATGTCGTGACCATAGCAATGCCGTATGTCATTACACTGATCGTCAACACTGTCACAGTATGCTTTACTGCAAGGAATGTACGGTTCCACTTTGCACAAAATGTATGACCCTGAGCAAAACCCACAGCAGTCATACATTGGAAGACATTGCCGGCACCGAGGACCAGAGCGCTGGTGGCCAGGAGGGCCCTGGCGCCCCCACCAGCCAGACTGCCAGCAATAGCACCAGCCAGAATGCCAGCATTGCCGCCCGTCTTACAAGCGGCACCGCGAGCACCAGTGGCCAGATGGCTTGTAGCACCACAGATTAGCTATGTATTGCTGCAGCAGCTGCAGTGGTATGGGCCGCCGGTGGCTCCCGTGGGGTTGCCAACGTCCCCGCAGGGGTATCACTGGGTGCCGGCACCACAGCCCAGCAGTGGATGGCGGCCCCGCCTCGTTGGGGACCTACACCCCAGCCTCCGCAGGGGGCCGGCCTGGGTGTGGGTACCCCAAAACTAGGCGTGGGGGCGGCGCTCCTTTCATGGTGGGAGGAGAGGTTGGCCCTGGCGCCTAGTGCCTGGTAGAGGTGGGCTGACCGCGAATGCAGGCACCTCGCGACCGCCTCCCCAAGTTGTCCCGGGACAGTCTCCACGACCCAGCTAGTAACATTTGACTCTAGTTTTAGGAGTATAGGTTTATTAAATTTTAAAAAGAAAAGAAACCCCATACATTATAGTTTAAAAGAGCCTGTTACATTTAGATTCTAAAAAGAAAAATTCCATGTATCTATTTATTTCTTTTTCAAAAATAAAAGGAAAAACACATTATTTTTGCTAAAACGTCATAAAATTTGGATCCTGAGGATGAACTGTATAAATTGTCAGCTTTAAAGCTCAGTGTAGACCCCATCCATCGGGAATTCTTTTTATTAAAACACCTGCGTTTGACATTTGGGGAGGTCCCCGATAAGGTCGCACGGTCGCCTGCAACGCAAGTTTTTAGTTTTCTTCATGTAATGGTATCTCCACTGGAAAGAACCGATTGTTTTTTTTATTCTTATTTTCTTATTTTTGCAGTTATTCATAAATTTTATTTTTAGATTTTCTGCGTTAAACAAACAAAAATGTTATGCGTCTTTTCGAGCCAGGCTCATCATTCAAATTTATTGCTACCTTTGTGTTCAATGCTAAACCACGCTCCTGGGGTCATGGGAAGACGTGTTCTACCAAAAATATCGTCATGTGAGTGAGAGGGGATGCCTCACTGAAATAATGTACATATAGCCAAAGTATCGCTAAACACACGTGATTCGTGCCTGAGATAAATTATTATATATACAAATAATATAAAACTAAAACTCACACTACCTAATAATGAAATTGTCTGGTCAACATAGAAGGTTCTCTCGGGTTGAGCGCTCAGACAAACTCAAATATACTTGAATGAACTAAAACCTATGTTAGACACACCAACAGATTTGGCTAAGTATCATCCATTGTTTTCTAAATTTTGGTAGTTTTGACATAGAAAATTTGTGATGCGATGTGCCTGTGACTTGTGCATGAAAATGATAATCAACAAACTAAGAGCCAATACAAAGAAAATAAAAAAAATATTATGAATGTTCCAAATGAAGAAAGGCAAGAGTAATGCCAGTCAGGGTCTTCACATTGGTAGGACTTTTTAGTGGGGGCAGTGCAGCATAGACGCTGTTTTTGTTTTATTTTTTTTTTTTGTTTATAAGTAATTTGTTTTAATTCTGCTTGTAATTTCTTTTTATCTAATGTTAAGGAGCAGAATGGATTTAATTTTAAGTGACATTTTGAGGGTTCACTGTAGCAATCGACTGTCCTGATGTCACAATGCAAACATAGAGCTGGGGTAAATCAACCCTAGACCCTAAGACAGGGGGAAGAACCAAAAAACAACAACAGTCCTAGCTGCCATCCTAGAATTCAAAATAATGAACTCATCCAAAGGTGAAGAGGCACTTTCCCCTGTCAACCAAGTAAATACAGCAAATAACTTGGCAATAAAGTAATACTCAAAAATAGTTAAAAAAAACTGCCACTAGAGCAGCTTTAGTTAAATCTCCAATCAATGTTTACAAACACTTGACTCCTGTCGCCATCTCCAGGACAGATGTGTACAGACTGAAAGTCCATGATCCCATAATGTCCCGAGGACATGAGGAACGGGTCCAGAGAGATAGCGGCAGCAGATTAGGCTGGCCGAGGTATATAAGGGACTGCAAAGCTCATTTTGACCCCTCCTTGATGCTCTGAGCAGCTCTGTGCCGTTTCAGACCTCCTCGCACACACCTGTCATCCCCGAGGGCAGAAATAGACCGTGCCACTTGTCCGCACCAAAAGACCCCGCCGCCACCAACACACCCGAGACGACAGCATTGGAGCATCGTAGCTGAGCTGATTGCCACCGAGCAGAGAAGCCAGAGACTGACAGAAGCAGCCGAGATACAGTCTCCACAGCAGCCCCACGGCCAGGAGTAAGCAGTCAATAGTGTAATCAATAAACGATCACAGCGAAAAACGATTGTTTATTTCCTTGTTTCCCTGACTGCACTAACATGTCTACCACAACACCTGCAGAACACCAACTTGTACTCATTTGACTGCAAATCCTGCAAAAAAGTATGGAAAGAATTAAAATCTGCCACAGTATCCTTGACCACCATTACTCAACTCTCCACTAAAGTTTATACTCTCAGAAAAAATACAAAAAACAATCAATTTGGTTCATGATACCATGCCATACCTTCAGGTGGCCTCGGATAAAATTAAAGAAGCTAAAAGTATTCGCGAACAGACGGATCAAGTAGTTTTGGAAGCAGAAGCTTAAGATGTGATCCTGTAAAGGTAAACTGGAACGGAATAAAGCAGTAAAAGAGTGCCACTGCAAATGTTCTTTCAAATGCAATGAATTTTTTTCTGAACCAGATAGAAAGCAAATATTTAATATGTATTATTCATTTAATTCTTATGAGAGGCAAAGAGACTTTTTAATGTCCAATATTCATGAAAAAGAAATATCAAAAAGGAAAACAAATGCCACCAAACAAAGAAATATTTCTTTTGAATATTGCCCGCCTATATCATCTGACAGTTCAGTTAAGCATGTGTGTAAAAACTTCATGTCTACGCTGGACATCGGTAGAAAAACAATATCTGTAGCACTAACCAAAAGATTGAGAAATGATTGTACACTTGTGACACCTGAAAAACGAGGTTGTTTAGAAGGTAAAGTAAAAATTATAAATGCACAATTGATTGTCCAGTTTTATTTCTCATTGTACAATAGCGTTCACTCAGCAGTTGGATTCAACAGTTTTAGTTGACCCTCCTCGTTCACAAGCAATGTCTGTCTTTGATGGTGACTCCGGTAGAACTTGTAACTGGCAAAGATACATTTAATTATTCCTCAAATAGAGAAGTTTACACTCATGTACCAAAAACTGAATTTGTCAACATCGAGTTGGAAAAACACTTGTTTTCAAATAATGACATGTCTGAATTAGTCAACTTGTAACAAAGTCAGTTTTTTAGAATTCACCGATGAAGAATGGCATAGAATATGCATGGTTGAATTTCATTTTCAAAAAGAATACGAATACATGATGTGTGCAGAAGAAGTCAAAGCAAGATGGGACTTTTATAACAAAGTGAAATCTTCCCAAGAGATATCTTTGATATAGATGACCTATACTAGTGATGTCTATTGATGATCGCCTGTGAACACAATGAAAACGTCACTAGCAGAAATGGCATAACTGGACAATTTAAAAGAACCGAACCAAAAGAATATGACACCCTACAGCCAAAGGTGAAGCCACAGCTGCTGGCTCATTTAAAATTCCTAAGAATACCTAAAACTGCATTAAATTTTATGCAAATACTGTTAAGCTATGTGTAGGCCTATCACTAGAACGCACTGATTTAAAAATGATGTGTAATATTTATTATGTTTTTTTAATATTTTTTCTTTGTTTAAATGGAAGTATTGGCCGGATAAGTTCAAGTCATTATATTAGAAATAAATCACTTTTGAGTTGAGTTTTTGCTGTGTGATTTCTTTGATGCGAATGGAAACATTAGAGTGATAAAGTCATTTTTGTACAGTGGTTTTTGGTGTGGATTATTCAGTTGCTAGATCACATGATGAAAAGCATGATGTATAACGTTCATCCTATGCTTTGTTTGATATTTTTCTTTGTTTTGATTGGAATTATTGGTGTGATGCGTTAAAGTCATTACATTATAGTTACAAGTCATATTTAATATAGTTTTTGCTGTGTGATTGCTCTACACAAAGTAATAAGTCTCACTCTGGTGTGTTTAACAGTTTATAAAAAAAAAAATAGAAGTGAGTGGTTAAGAGAGAAAGGTTAGGCCAAACAGAAGTTAATGTCATGTTCCTGTTGGCGCCCCCCCACTTAAAACACCCCCGACTCTTAATATTTTATAAAATTAAGTCCCTCCAGTCAGACAAGATCGTTATGTTTTATAAGTGTGTGCAGCGCCTGCTGCACACAATAGTCCAGTTTGTTTGGTGTTAGAAGTATTTTATATTGTTACATTCTATGCTTATATACTGTAATTACTGGTGTGTGACACTGTATCAAGCTATAGACACATAATTTGCAAATAAAAGTATTGTTCAAAGTCTGACAGAGGTTTTTGTTTATAAACATAAATTAAAACTTATAGTCTCCGAACATCGAAACATTGGATAGACAATCGAGGCTGTAAATTCATTAAAATAGGTCAGATGATCTACGATTTCTGTGAAAACTTTCAGTTTTATGCCATTTTCTACGCATACAGTTACATTTAACTGACTATGCAACTTTGGAAGATGGTGGACATTACTGGTAAGTTATCACAAATCGTATACATCATATTTTTTTGTCTGTCAAGTGTTTTTGAGGCAAGATTTGGGTTGATGAAAATTGTGTGCCAGCGTCTCACCCTCTCCAAAATGGCTGGTCACGAGCATGCTGCCACGTGAATCTATACAATGTGTTTCTCGATGATGTATCTACCCAAAATTGTAATTAATTTCATTGATGACAATCATAATATGTTATTTTCGAAATTGTGCATCAAGTCACCCCAGAAAGCCACTCGACCCCCCCTTCCACCCTCCATTGACTGCAGTCATGTCAACATTAAGGTGACAGACCTCTATGAAAACAGATTGAAAATATCATCAATTTTTGATCAACTGCATCCACCTCAACCCAACATAAAGAAAGGAACTGTATTTGAATGTGAAGGAAGCAATGAATTAGGTGAACACTTGCATACATATCTGAATGAAAATCTCAGTCTCGCATCTATCACAGCTTAACATAAAATCCTTAAAGTTTAAATGTCGCATCCCTGGTTCGAAACAACTTGAAGCCCTCGTTGAAAATACTACAAAGGAAACAGTGAATTCGTTTGAAATACTAATGAGAGGTATGCAGGTATATCCTGACAAAATTCCTATGGGCAAGATGATGAATGAAAAGCAAAAGCTGTACAACACTATTGTGGATGAATTTAAGGAGAAAGAACATTCATTTAGTACAAACTCTAATGAAGACCCGAAAAAGTACAGTTCAAGTTCTTTGTAACGCCTTGTGGGCAATCACCTCACACCATGATACCATCAACGAAGCATCAAAAAAAAGCTAATATACGGCTGATACCAGCCTTATTCTAAAAGTACAAGAATCTGAATTCATTCAAGAAAAAAAAGAAAGGCAAGCCTCAACTTACAAGTATAGAGATAGAAGGCTATGCGAATGCTTTGTATTCCCTGCTAATGAAACCAGTAACATCTTCAAGCCAACCATGGCAACAGTTTACAGAAGAACTTTAAGCCTTAGCACAATGTCTATTTGAGTACAAAAATACATATGATCTTAGGTAAAATTTTCCGGATAAAATTTCGCCCTACCCTTGAATTACTCAATCTCAGCCACCAGGAACACAACTATCAATTCTGTTTGGCCTAATGCATAAATGTCAACTATCTAGGGCCAGCCAATCTCCGGGACAATGATGGATGAAGTTGATGGAACATGCCTGGAGCATATTTGAACACCAAACCTGTTGGTTCATGGTTCAGAGCACTACCATTAGACTACTGTGACCAGCTTCTTAACCCGGTATCTGCACAGGGTGTTACAGTGGTGGAGAAGAAAGCAATGGCTGAAACATTGCTTCAATTTCCAAAACCTGATTTTCCTGTGTTTGCCCCAGGAAAACCTGGACAGCCCCAGTTTAATCCTGTTGCAATCCACCTAACAAATGAAAAACCACCATTAGCCAGTTTATAACGGAACGTTCATGGCTTATGTTCCACTTGATAAACGCCGACTCAGAATGGTTGAATGATGATCCATCAACGTGGCTTCACAATGCAGCAAACCAGCACCTGCAGTCATTTTGGAAAGACCTTCAGGTAGTGAATGATGCTGCAGAGAGGGGTATAAAAGACATTTCTGATTATGCTTGCGCTACAAGTGATCCTGTTTTGAGGGATGCAATTATCATTGTGGCCAATGACCACAGGGGGCGTGTCACAAATATGAAGAAAGGCAACCTCAATGCCTTGTAGTTAGGCACGGAGTTCACTGTTGACTAAGCACTGTACAAAACTACTTGATATTAATAAATCATTAAATAGTTTCTAATATATTGTGTTTCTTGTATATATATATTTTCCTCCAAGTTATTGGTGCAAAATGAAAGCATTATTGACTTAACGTTAGTATAGTCAGAAAATCTGAAATTTCAATGTTTTTGGCAAATTTTGACCGATATTATTTATTATCATACATATTACAAAAGCAAAAAATGGATCTGGTTTCTTATTTGATCTTTTCCATACTGATATATTCACTTCATAAGAGCTGAATTATTAATCAGAAATGATAATTACAATATCCTAGACTTGAATCAAAAATATGAAATTTTGCCTATTTTCGAATCAGCAAAATTGGGGGTCCTTGGGGGACACCTAAACATACTTCAATTTTCTCCAAGGTTTTTAGCCCAAAAGGAACACCAAAAACACTGGGGAGCATAACTTTTCAAAAAAGTGCTTTTTTGACACCCCCTAACCAGTAGCCCCACTACCAGCGACAGCTCCACCACCACCAGTAGCCCCGCTACCAGCGGCAGCTCCACCATCACCACCAGTAGCCCGCTACCAAGAGGCCCATGCCCACCACCACCAGTAGCCCCGCTACCAGCGACAGCTCCACCACCACCACCAGTAGCCCCGTTTACCAGCGTGCAGCTCACCACCACCACCAGTAGCCCCGCTACCATGAACAGCTCCACCATCACCACCAGTAGCCCCACTACCAGCTGGCCCACCACCACCAGTAGTGAATATATTGGCTGATCCACCACCACCACCAGTAGCATCTATTACCAGTGGTTACATTTTTCCACCACCACCACCAGTAGCCCCGCTACCAGCTGCAGCTCCACCACCACCAGTAGCCCCGCTACCAGCGACAGCTCCACCACCACCACCAGTAGCCCCGCTACCAGCGACAGCTCCACCACCACCAGTAGCCCTGCTACCAGCGGCAGCTCCACCATCACCACCAGTAGCCCCGCTACCAGCGGCAGCTCCACAACCACCGGTAGCACCACTACCAGCCGCAGCTCCAGCAGCACCATGTTGAATTAAAAAAAATGGATCGTTTTACTATCGTATGTAGATTTTCTGACATCAGCCCTTTCCAAAACATTTTATGCATGAATGTATTGCATTAGTTTTCATAATTTCAATGCAGATATTTTTCAAAACAGATATGGCATATACAAAAAAAAAGAATGAAGTCAGTGTGATGAACAAATCCATAATCCATCCTAATATTTTGCATCTTTCATACCATGAGATCACTCACGACTGCAAAAAAAACATCCATGAACTGTGGCTGATCACCAAGTTTTGTGACAAGGGAAGTCTCAATGAATATGATTGTACCCATCATCCTCGAGATGTCGAAATATTGAGATTTGTCAAGCAAACATGTGAGGGCTAGGCTGTTTCTTTCTTGCATAGTAATGGGATCGTACATATCGACCTGAAACCGGAAAATGTTCTATCTACAGAGATGGGGACAGTCATTGTAAAAGTGGCTGACTTTGGCTTATCTGATGCAACAAACAGGGATTACATGAGTGTTAAAGGTAAGTGTAATGACAATATATCAAGGCAACTAATCAAGTCTTTTAAGATGCATCACATTTTGGGCAAAACGTGTAAATTTGAAACCTAAACTCCAAAATTCATACCTGGTTTTATGGTGTGTTCACTATTGGTTGGTTAAAGATGAAAATGTTTATTGGTGCTATATCCAGGTGGCAGCAATCACTATATGGCGCCGGATTAATATAATATAACAATGGGCAACTCTGAGACCCGCTACAACGACGTTTTTTCGTTCTGCCATCAGGGCGGCACTGCAGTCGTCAGGGGCAAAGATTCCAAACAGCGCCTCAACCCTCGTGTACATTAGTCATTTTGAAGATGGTGTTATTGTGCTCTATGTTCATAATCATGTTTTGTGACACACACGGAAATGTTCGCATACTTCTCTAGTTTTCATATATGATACTCACATTTTATTTGGAATTGTATTTAATGAGCTTTGTCCAGATTTCCAAGTTGTGTTTTTGCCTCAAGCTCAAGCAAGAGCCGATTTTGACAGTCAGTGTGTTTGACAAGATTATCAATAAATGTTGCTGTCCTTTCTAACTGTATACGATGCGTACGTTATCCTTGATATACAAATGTCTTTCACGTATATATTCCATTGATAAAGTCCATATTTTGCTACAATTTCAATGCATAAAACACTCCATTCAACATTATATGTACAAGTCTAAGTACTCTATTTTTTCAAACGTCGAACGTAATAATAATGCGTTGGCGTTATAAATCTAGCGCAAAGCCGCACTGGCAGGTCAGATAAGTATGTATTTAAACTAAATTAATATTATCATGACGCGTATTTGAGAAACAATGCTCACATGCATAGATACTTAAGGGCTTTGTTAATGATACACGACGTTTTGGAATAACATGGATAAGTATTTCCGACAGAAAATGCACCTCAAAAGTCGGACTTTCTGGGTCGGTTACTGTACAATTATAAGGCGAGTTGCGCAACGTCTGCCCCTGACGATTGCAGCGCCGCCCTGGTGGCAGAGGCGGAACTAAGGTTTGACGGAGTTTGCCATTGGTTAAAAACCCTTTCCAAAACATTTTATGCATCAATGTATTGCATTAGTTTTCATAATTTTAATGCAGATATTTTTCAATACAGATATTGAAACGAAAGTCAGTATTGCATGTAAAGGTAATTTGGAAAATCGTGGTCATGATTGGCATGATTGCATGATTTTTGTTGATTATAAAGTGCTGTATTGGTATTATGTTATTGGAAATTAGGTACTGTTTTTGGGATTGAAACCCGGGAAAAGGGGCATTGAAGAACTAGAAACTGATGTGAAAGGAAATAAAGTGGAGAAAAGAAATCAAGAGCGTTTATCTTCATTATATGGTAGCAGAGCGAGAGAAAAAACATGGCCTCTGCAACTCGTATGAAAATAGGCCCAGCAAAGAAGAGACTTGAGAATAGGAAGGTGGCAGCGGCTGAGGAATTAGAGAAAGGTAAAGTGGCGCGTACAACTGAAGAATTACAAAAACAGGTAGATAAGTTAGGGAGTATATCTACATCGCTAAAGAAAGCTATTGAAAAATTCAGTGAATTGTTAAATGAACTAACAGAATATGAAAATGATCTTCACAAGTTAAGGCCTGAGTTTGAGTCTGCAATTGCTGTCCAAGATGATGCAGAAGAGATTTTTTATTCTATTGAATCAAGACTAAATGTCCTTAGCAAACAATTAGAATATGAAAGGGGGCTAAGTAAGGCTTTGGCATTAGAGAAAGTTAAGCATGAAAGTAGAAATAAAGATGAGGTAAATGATATTCATGTGAAGTTGCCGAAATTGGAGTTGCAAAAATTCAATGGTGATATACTGGCATTTCAAGAATTTTGGGACTCATTTGAAAGTAGCATAGATAGTAATGCAAAGTTGAGAGAAGTGGATAAATTGAACTACCTTCGACTGAATGTGGAAGGTGAGGCGAAAACATTGATAGCTGGGTTGGAATTAACAAACGCTAATTATTCAGTTGCAAAACAGTTATTATTTCAGAGATACAACAATAAAAGAAAGGTACTCAATGAACGTTACAGTTCAATTCTATCAACAAAGGTGGCAACTAATGATCCTCAGGTGATGAGAAGAGTTTTTGATGCAATCAACTTACAGCTTAGGGCATTAGAAGCGTTGGGTGTGTCCATTGACCATAGTTTTTTAGTTTTTGTAGTATGGTCCAAGTTACCACGAGAAGCAAGGATATATCTAGAGGAACGAAAGTTTGATTGGAAAATTGGAAGTTTAAGAGAGGAGGTGAACACTTATATTGATGCTAGATGCAGTAATGGGAGAGCCAGTGACGATAAAGGAAGCGAGGTGGAAGTACAGTCCAATAAGTACACAACAGAGGCATTGGTTGCAAGGGAACGAGTGTGGAAG
This sequence comes from Streblospio benedicti, assembly GCA_019095985.1. NCBI lineage: Eukaryota > Metazoa > Annelida > Polychaeta > Spionida > Spionidae > Streblospio > Streblospio benedicti. The sequence continues at coordinate 13,000 of JAGTTF010005525.1, read as the reverse complement.
AAAAAGTGTATATTTTGCAAGTCAGATTCTCACTGGAGTGATGAGTGCAAAGGTTTTTCAACCATAGAGTCAAGGAAATTACAGATTAAAGGAAGATGTTATAAATGTTTACAACCTAATCAAGGTGGTCATAGTTGTAAGTCATCTCGTTTATGTGTTTACTGTAACACTTCAAATCACCACAGAAGTTTGTGCCCTTCTAAATTTCTAAGTGGCTCAACCGAAGACAAAACGGAGTCTGAGTTAGGGTTACTAGCATCAGGAGAACAAGTCATTATGCAAACTGCAGTGGTTCGAGTTCGAGATTCAAAGCAGGATGAAGTTGTTGTTAAAGTGTTTTTTGATACTGGAAGTCAACGAAGCTACATGACCCAGAAATTGGCAAAAGTTTTACAATTACAGGAAAAATCTCCGAAGTCACTATCCGTTTTAACGTTTGGTTCTGAACAACCGAGGACATTAAAGACATCTACAGTGGAAGCAGAAATTGCACAAAGAAATGGAATGGTAAGGAAAATGAAATTTGATGTTTTACCTCACAACTGAGCTAATCTCCCGGGACAAAGTAGACAAGTCTCTTTGACTTGCCTATATGCTGCCACGTCGCGCCGCCGACTGTCTGACACACCAGGTTATTTATAGCCTAAGTAGCCTTCCAGCCTCGAGCGCACGATGCTACACTGACTTCGTGTGTTGGGCACGTTGTTCATATACATTTTACACATGAAAATTTAGGATCATCCCATGGTTTAGAAAATTAAGAAATTAGGTCAACAGTAATTGCAGAGTTATGACATGTTTTACATTAAGTTTGCAACATAATATCACAAAATACTAGGAATCAGTTGAGGTATAAAGGTTATGAGAATGTTTATCACTTAAATTTAAGCTAAATATAAATATGAATAGTTTGTTCTAAATTCTGTTTCAGCATAATCATGTTATATATTATATGCTGGCAATGCTTATATATTTTACTGTTGAGAATTTAGGATCTTTCCAAGGAAAGAGAAAATCAACGTTAATGTTGATAGGAACTGGTTGAATCCTCTGCCCCCGCACCAGTGGTGTGCGTGCCACGACAGCGACAGGGGCTTCCTCCTCTCGACTCCGACGAGGAGGAAGAGCCGGAAGACAGTGCGCCCCCCGCCCTAGAAACGGAGGCTGAGCTTGCAGAACTGCCCTCAGTACCCACGCTTCCGGGAGGCAACTTGGACCTCGAGGCGATGGAGCGCGATGCCGTGGGCTCGGCAAGCCAGGCATCGAGCACCCCTGTGTTAGCCCCCTCCTCTACCCGCGGTCGACTGGGACCCAAATCACAGAAGAAACGAGACGACCGGAAGAAGACCGAGATCATGGAGCAGTTGGTGGCTGCGATTCAGACCTCAAACAAGATAATGGCGGAGGTGCACCAGAAAAAAGCGCAGGTCCCCGAGGTGCGACTCCCATATATGTCGTTTTTGTGGGATTCGCTTCGGGTGATGCCCGAGGCAAGGTTTTGGGAGGTGGTTCCCAAGATCACCCAGCTAGCGTTGCCGCCTGTCGAGCCGCAGTGCATCCTAGGAAGGTCGGGGCTGCGAGCTCAGTCCGCCCCACCCTACCTCGACCAACAAAACGCCTTTGTTCCGCATCCTCAACAGCACCACCAGCAGCCAACCAACCCCAACCAGTCGCTACAAAAACAGCAGCCTCACCAGCATCCTCATGTGTCGCAGCAGTCGCAACAGCACCACCAGGGGCCAGCAGTGAGTGATGCCCAAGGGGGACAAGGAGACAGTTTCACGGCCCTAATGCAGGGCTGCCCCTCGTTGGGGTCCTCGGTTAATGAAACCGGGGAATTCAACATGAGCGAAAACCTGACGATGGCGGGACTGGCAACCTCGCCACGTAGCACAGTGTCTCGTCCACCTGGACCTCATTCTTCTGGACAATAGGGACCATTGACAGAAAACATTCCCACTGTTACAGAAATTATTTGTTTGTTATGTTTGGTGAATGAAGACAATATAGATTTGTCATAGTAGACTAATGCGTGTTACTTCTCCATATTTGAGTGTGAAGCATCTTTTCTCACAAATAAATTCACATATTGCATTCTACGTGATGCCGTCATGTGGGGATGCATGGGTATACTTCAGTTTTATAATTGTGGTTGTGTGTTTACACAATTTGCTGTTCACTAATTTGAGTGATACATATTTCAACTCTGCCATATTATTTTTACGAATTCAGTACATTATTGTATCTATACTGATCACACGAGTGTTCTATGTGTGTGACTTATATTACTAAAATGTTTTTGGTTCGAGAAACAATAAAATCAACACATATGTATTCGAAATCATTCTTGTTTTTATTTAAACCTGATCAGATAATTGTGAGAAATGGCCTTTGTAGAGTACGTGGTGTGGGCCGTCATTAACTTAAATGAATGTTACATAACACAGGAATTTACAGTATTTGGTAATATATTATAACAGTAGTACTAATATTCATGATGTACTGATCAGCAACTTAGTATGCAGCTATCATTCTCTGAACCTCTTCTGATACATAGTTTTAATGATATAAATATATTAAGTTTATTGATGTATATTAACATTTTTTTTTGGTTAAAAGATTTCGGCGTTAAACGAAAACTAATGTTTATTTTGCAGGTTCTGCATTCACAAGCAAGAAGCAAAACACCTTTAAAATGCTGGGCTATAGTCACTATAAATGGTGACATTCAATCAGCTCATTGCTTTTGTATGGCTGGTTTAGCTGAACCGTGCACACACATTGCTGCACTGATGTTTGCTGTTGAAGGAGCTGTGCGTCTTAAAGAAATGAAGACTCCAACACAAGAACTTGCTTATTGGATAGCACCAATACTGTGAGATTGCCGATATCGATTTCTCATCGGCTTCATTAAAGAAGAAAAAACTTGATCATGCATTATGTGGGAAATATGTACAGAAGAAAAATTATATTCCCAAAAGCATACCACCTCCATCAGACGATGAAATCACCAAATTCTACACCAATTTATCTCAAGCTGGTCACAAACCAGGGATATTTGCACTCATTTCTCCCCATTGTGAAGAATACAAGCCAACCATAGTTTCATCAAAGTATCCTAAGATTCTATCTGAACTTAGAGATGAAAAATACACAACATATTGTGGCGAAGTTCGCACAAAAGGCACGTTACGATTGTAAGTCCAGGCACTTTGAATACAAAGTGGGACAATATGTTTGGTATTACTACCCGCCAGCTGCACAAGGGAAGCTATCCAAGGGGGGGGGTTGGGCCTGCCAAAATTGTAGACAGACCCACGGATGTGAATTATATCATCCTGCGTGACCCCTCTGCCAAACCTAAACGAGTGCACGTAGATAGCTTGAAACCATATTGTGGTCCACCACCAGAGAATTGGAGGGCCACAAACGGCGGAGGTGATGAGGTAGGTGACCCACAGGAGGAAGATGACTCAGCGGAGCAGTTCCGGCGCAGCGGAAGGCAGCGGAGGATGCCGAGCCGTCTGGACCTCTAACATACAGGGGATCAAACAATCAAACAGTGAGTACACCTGGGTAACTAAATTCTTTTATTGTAGAAATGTAGAACATATCTATGTGTAGATCTAACCAAATATAATATAAGCAAAATAATAATAAATAAATAAAATAACTTAACTTGCATGAACTTAGATTAAGTAGATTTTAGTGGTGGTGGAAGTCGGGGTGCTATGTAGGGATATACAATACGTAATGATAAACAATAAACCATGTAATTTTACAGTATGATTGAAGTCGGGCGGTGGGTTGAAGATTAAAATGAAAGTATTTCAGTAAATCATGGGTTATTTCCTCACATGGGGAGGATTAGTAGTTGTAGTTACAATCGAATAAATTAAATCCAGAATAAACTTTCAAAAATTCAAATAACATTCTCTTTTGATTACAGATTATGGCTCAAGGGTGCATCGACCACTATGGCATCATGGGATGTATTGAGCTCTCGTCAGGAGAGGAGGGTGAGGGAGAGGAGATGCAGGCAACGCCTGAGCACCCCGAGGAGCCCAGCTCCTCTGCTTGGGGGTGGGACCCGGCCGTCCAGAGAAGATGGAACCGGGGGGTGAGGGACGTTTCCGAGTATGCAGAAGAACGGGAGGAACGAATGCGCCAGGAGGAGCTAGAGCGCCTGAGGATAGAAATGGAGGCGGCGCTGCGTGTCCAATCTGACCTGAATCGTGAGATCGAGCTCCAGAGGGAGCAAATTGAAATAAACAAAAACGAAGTGACCAGAAAGCTGGCCGACCTCCAGGAGAGGGAAGGACGGATGGCCTCCAGGCAGGAGGCGATGGATCGGCAGGAGCGGCAGCTCTTCATTAGAGAAAACCACTGCCGGATGGGAGAAGAAATGATGAGCCGCGCCTTCCATCCACCAGCACCCCCAGCCTGGCAATCGCCCGTGTTGGTAGGGATCCTACCTTCACCATTTGGGAGCCAGACGGCTGCAGCTCCCCTGCCAGCACCAATGGTGCTTGGCGCTCCCGTGCTGAACAATCCTCTGACGACAACATACGTGAGCCAGATAAGCGGGAGGAAGAGCGCCATTGACCCCAGCTTTTGTGGTGCCAGCGGCGGCACCACCAGCCGGCGCGATCAGAGTTGGGGCGCCAGCTCCTTCCCAGGCGCACCCCTTCTGAGGAGACCACGGACTAACGGACTGACAGTAGACACAAGACGATTGTAAACAGAGTGGCTAGCTGCGGACATTTTGAACTATTTTTGTTTTAATGACTAAATGCCCCTAACCAGAGACATGATAGTTAACTGACTGAATAGTAGCTCTAGTCTAGATTGCAGAAAAATGCCCCTCCCGCGGCGCCTGCAATATGACATACGGGCGCCCGATATCTCGGTTTTGCCGAAGTTTATTACATTTAACAATTTCATTAAAGATTCACTTGACACATCACAAGAAATGTGCAAAAGCACGATTATCGCAGAATTTCCGGGTTATTTAGATTGTAAATAATTGATGGCTATATGATGAAGCATGTGTGTGTCAATTATGTGGAATAGAAAGAAAAAACGTTAAAATTCTATACATAACACGCTCAGCTGTATATGTGAATTTAATGTAGTGTTTACGTATTTCATAGCGTACCGTTATGGTTCTGGCGCTGAGTGCTGGTGGCGCCTTCCTTGGCGCCATGCTAGTGATTGTTGTTGTTGTGTCCGTCGCGCGGAGGTGGCGGCGGGCTCGAGAACCCGATATTGAAGCCGGTGTGGGGGTCCCACTACTCGCCATGTCACCCGAGCGTGGAGAGCAGCCAGCCACCCCTGCTACACCCGACCTCACCTGGACCGTGGTCAGACCCCACCACCCCTGACCCCCGTGGTCACCTTGAACCCCCTGTGCCTGGCCCCACCCCTGCAACACCTTCAACCAGCCCTGCCAGCCTGGCCTCACCCCCCTGCCACACCCTGCCACACCTCACCCCACCCCCTGCCCTGCCACGCCTGGCCTGCCTCACCCCTGCCACACCTGGCAACCAGCCCCTGCCACGCCTCCCTCAACCCTGCCCACCTCCACACCATCCCTGCCATGGTCTGACCGACGCCTGGACCCCCTGCCACACCCAACCAGGGTGCCACACCTGACCTCACCCCAGTCAGACAGGCCCGCCGTGATGGTGTCGACCAGTATTTCAGAGCTGGGGCTCACAGTCAGAACAACAGTCAGAGAGTGATAGTGAGAGGTCGCCTTTCAGGCAACTGAACTCCACGTAGTCAGAGACAGCGTGCTCCACAAAATTCTCACATACGACGCATAATCAATGTGAAGACTAGTTCTTGTTTTTCACGTGTGACTGTTTTTTATGTTGTTAGACTTTATGTTACTGTCTCTGTTGTGTGTGTGTGTGTGTGTGTGTGTGTGTGTGTGTGTGTGTGTTTTGTGTTTTTTGTTTTTAGTTAAGTTTTTTACATGTATTTATTTTACGTTCTCTGGGTTGTGGAGCGGTATGTTACGAGTCTAGTGACATAGGAGTGGTTGCCACATTGGAGAGAAACCGTATGTACGCCATGTTTACAGGAATGTGGTACACGTGTGTAGACCTAGAGGAGGGGACTAGGAATTAATTTTTTGGTTGTTTTGTAGACTGTTGGTGGTTGTGAGGTGGTGTAAGACCAAATTTGAGTCTAAAGTGCAATGGTTTTCAAAAAACAGAAACTAGACTCGTATGGTAAACAAAACCTCGTAATGACACACATTTTGGTACATTTTTTTTTTGCTTGCCCAGATTGGAGAATTTGTTTGAAAGATTAGACACATTTTGTATGCTCTCTGGGTTGTGGAGCGGTATGTTACGAGTCCAGTGACATAGGGGTGGTTGCCACTTTGGTGAGAAACCGTATGTATGCCATGTTTACAGTAATGTGGTACACATGTGTGTGTGACTTTTTTTATGGTTAGACTTTATGTTACTGTCTCTGTTCTGTGTGTGTGTGTGTGTGTGTGTGTGTGTGTGTGTGTGTGTGTGTGTGTGTGTGTGTTGTGTGTGTGTGTGTGTGTGTGTGTGTGTGTGTGTTGTGTTTTCTGTTTGTAGTTAAGTTTTACATGTACGAGCGTTTTTTACACTTTATTATTAAAGTTGCAAAAACAATTTGTTTGTCAAAATTTATCATTCATTTTCCGGGTGGGGTAAGCACATTTAGTGGTTGGGGGGCAAACAACAATGAAACCAGCGAAATTAAAAATACTATCAGACTCAGAATGGGCAGTCCTTAAAAGGACCTTTGATTATCTTCTTCTTCACGGTATTGCACTGTATTACATCGTATCGTCTATAACGACACGCCCCTGGCGACGGGGCTTGGGGCAGGTCGAACCGGCGACAGTGGAGGCATTGAAAACGTGTCCCCTGTTGATAACGGCGTCTCCCACCTGTAGACATACGAGCGACGAAGTCTTTGCCGTGCTGTGGGTCTCGCCTCATCATCGCCGCTAGAGGGGGGGCGGGGGAGCAACGAATGTAATGCTGCTAGAGCATTAGCATACATCAGCTGATTTTCACACTGACGTTCAGCAGTAGCAACCGCCATTCTCAGCTGGTCGATTGGTTCTTCAGGTGAGTTCTCTTGTGGAATTAAAGCTATTAAATATACTTTTAAAAGCTCCTTTAGCTGAGACTTCATTACACTATATCGTATACACGCATCCACTATCGAATCTATCAGTAACTCCTTTAAACCACTCATTCTCACAGTTTAAAATGATGTGTGTGTGTTGGTTAAGAACCTACTGCTTTATGAACAATGAGCAGTGAGCACTGGGAGCTACGATTTAATCCCCGCCGCCGCATCTGCAATTGTTTTAAGATGAGAGAAGCATGCGGTGTGCTGCTTTTATTGACAGTAATTGAGAGCTTCCTGTTTTCACAGCTGGATTTTTGCTATCAATTTATGTGCCTTTGTGTGCAATAATGGGTATGATTATGATCAGATTGACAACTCACATGTGTTCCTGTGATGTAAAATCAGTGCCATGTTTTTTTTTTAGTGAGGACAATGGGATAGACTGGCTTGTATAATCATAGAGTTATGTGAGAGGTGATGTGAAAAAAAAAGCAAGTAGATAGTCTAGGTGTCAATCACGTATTCTAGCTGATTGGTGTAGGACTGATGCGTCTGTGTCTCTCGCTCTAAAAAACCAGACACGCTAGCGTGTAGTTCATTCACTGTGCATGCCAAGATGGGTGACAGCGTAAATTTCATCCTCATTGCAAAACGCTCTGTCAAAGCTCAGATCCGTTTGTATGAATCCGAGATAGCAACCCTAAAGCAGAAAATTCGTATATGTTCAAGGGAAATTAGGCGTATTTACAATCGCTTTTGGGAGTAACCCCCACCCCTACCATCGGCTCACTTTGACCAATACGTTCGCAATTTGATAGGCCACTGTGAAAGAAAACGTGACCTTCGATCGATGGTCGCTGATCTAGAGAGAGTTTTGGAGATGTAGAGACCTGTTATACAAAAAAAGCCCTATCCTTTTTTTAAAAAGGCTAGGGCACCCAATCATAAAAATTAAATCATACACCCCCCCCCCCCACACCACCGAGCTGTGTCGTACAAGCGGAGCTCTAAGGGAGAATCGTCCAGCGGTGCTCTAAGGGAGAATCATCAGCGGAGCTCTAAGGGAGAATCATCAGCGGTGCTCTAAGGGAGAATCGTTTGCTGGTTTGACCGTCAGTTCATCAAGATATAAACTCACGATAACGGTATGTGTTAAATACTTATCATTTACATGTGTGACACCTATTAATTACACTGCACTCACGATTACATCAAATTAATGTTGTTTTAATATTTAATGGTTTATGACAGCAAAACTGAGAGGGCTCTGTCACACGTAACATCATTACAGTTTGGTTATGAATAACGGAAAATCACAACGCGAACATTGCGTTTGCAACAGTGCAGACTGCCCTGATTTTTCCACAAGTCACCTAGATGAGTTGAACGTTGGTTCTTCATTCGAGATAATTCGATTATGTATAGAGAAGAGAAAAAAAAAACTTGGTTGATAGCAAAAAAAACGTTTAGATTACGAATATCGATATCAGCAGTGCTCTCCACAGACTGGACACAGCAGCAGTGGACACAGCAGCATTTGATGGATGGGAACCTCGTGACAGATGACGAGCTGCCATGGTGGATGGGAACCTGTCTTGACAGGTGATTGCCATGATGGATGGGGAACCTGTCTTGACAGGTGATGAGCTCCATGATGGATGGGAACTTGGAGGTGATGAGCTGCCATGATGGATGGGCTGACAGGTGATGAGCTGCCATGATGGATGGGAACCTGTCTTGACAGGTGATGAGCTGCCATGATGGGGCTTTTTTAATTAAAAAAATCTATCCTGTCTTGACAGGTGATGAGCTGCCATGATGGGGACTGTCATTGGGGCTTGTAGTCATTTGCTCGCTCACCGTCGTGAAGGAAGGGTGTGCAGATTTGAGACTCCATTCTATATAAGTCTCCAGCATGACATCGTCTGCGACCAGGATTCCACCCAGAACAGTCTTGTCGCAACAACACACCCCACCATCACAACAGTCTTGTCACAACAACCCTGCCCCGCCATCACAACATTCTTCTCCTGCCATCACAACAACCTTGTCACACCACACACCCACCCCCACACAGCACCCCCACCCCCACCCCCACCCACAGCACCACCACCCCCACACCAACCTGAACGCTCGCCACACCGTGGCGGCGGACACCTGTCAATCAAACGTCAACCCATCACCTGTCAAACTTGACAGGTGGTACCTGTCAAACATGACAGGTGACATGTTATTTGATTAATGGCTTTTTAATTAAAAAATCCTATATCGGTGCTATACTACTGACAGTCTCCAAATGCAATTCAATAGGACCGATCTGGTGGCAAAGTCAAGTTTCCGGATATCTTCGAGACATGTATATATAGTAGGTTCTTTGCATACTTTCTGTTGAGCTTCACAATTACATTTTTATACAAATTTTGAGCATTAAATCGCCACATTTCCTTCATTTTGACATCATTTTTAAATATGGAGAGCAATTGATTAAATAAGTTCTTTTTCATAATGATTTAAGTTTTCAATACAATTGAATGCTACATGCATTTATATATATATATATATATATATATATATATATATATATATATATTTTATATATATATATATATATATATATATATATATTCCTCTTTCATCCCTTGAGGATTGCTCTTAACTCATCCTCATTTTAGGGATGAGCTAAGAGTTTCGCCATTTAAATCAACAATTATCAAACTATTTTTAAAATTAAGTTACATTACGCAAGTATTAGGTAATTTTCTTTAAATTTGTTATGTTACATTATTCTTCAATTTATTTATAATTAATATATTTACTAAAAACCAATCGTCCAACATGAACATATTCCTCATAACTCATCCTAAATTTAGCAGTAAATAACTTTTAAAATATGCTATATATTACAGTAAATTTATTATAAATATCTATGCATACATTGGCATGACATTCATTAGAATTTAAAAAAAATATATATTTAAGGAAGCAAAATATACATTTTTATGAATTAATTGTTACCACAATTTGCTATTAATTCCCATATCCTATATGTCACTAAGTAGGCGGGATTTAGGCAGTAACTATCATACGTTTTACGTCTGCAGTCATTCTACTACTAGATCTATGTAACCTAGTGTTACATACGTCTAACGTTCATTGATACTACAAAATGTCAAGTATTCATGTTGCATTGCTGAAAATGCAGAAAATGGAGACCAGGGGACAAAAAATGGTATGTATAATTGGTTAATGTTAAACCCATTTCTTCTCAGAACTATAATCGGTAACTGCCTTCTATTTATAGCTAGGTCTTAGTGGCTTATTTTCACCTTACATAGTCCACATGTTTGTGACTGTTGCATATCATATGAATGAATGAATCTAGATCTAGATGTTCATCTACATCTACCGCTTACTGTACCAACATCAATAGGTTGATGGAATGTGCCAAGTGAAGTAGTGCACATGTGTCAGTTCCCCCATCAGACTCGACCCACAAAGACAGCAGAATCACCATCATCGGAGGATATACGAATCTGGATTATGCGCAATCCAACGCCTGCTGGCGTGAGGTACAGCGTGGAAGCTGGTACTAAATGTCGTCTCTTCCAGAAAATCTGTTCCAAACAGCTGTCACTGCCATCAAGGATGGACTGTTTATGGCAGGTGGTTTGGATCAAAACAAATACTCTCCCAACCACTGCTATGTATATTTGTCAAAGAGCAATCAATGGCACAGACGGCGGGACATGCCCACTGCCAGGCACTGTGCTGCCGCCGTCACAGCAGGGGACCGTGTGATTGTGATGGGAGGTAAAGGTGGTGGTAAGGTGCGGAGTGAATGCGAAGTATATGATGTGGTGCGTGATGTGTGGACCACTATAAGTGCCATGCTGCAGGGTATGTGGGACCCTAATGCTGCTCTCATCAAATCACAGATCTTTGTTTTATTTAGTGATGATCCAAGAAACAAAGCTCAGTGTGATGGTGATGAATTTTCACTACAGATTCTAAACACTGTGACAGGAGAGTGGCGGTTTGGTCCCTCATTACCTGCCCATTTCAAGCGTACACATGGTGCCCAAGCTGTGTCCTACAATGACACGATGCTGGTGGCTGGAGGTAGTGGGCGAATCTTGGCCCAGTACATCCCCACCACCAGCATGTGGGTAAAACTAAAGTCACCAACTCTACATCATCACTATGGTGCGATGGTGGTCAGTGGGGGTAAAGTGGTCATCATGGGTGGGTCAAGCACTTTTTCCATGATGTTTTTGTTACACAAAAATTGATATACTATGTGATGGTGGACATTTGATGGTGGAAACTGGACCTGATGGACATGTGATGGTGGACATGTTGATGGTGGACATGGTGATGGTGGACATAGTGATGGTGGACATAGTGATGATGGACATAGTGATGGTGGACATAGTGATGAGTGGACATGGTGATGGTATATTAATCAATTTTATTTACGATCAATCTGTCATCTCAAAGCTCCAAACCAATTTAAAGCACTTTTTTCACGTTGTTTTGAGACACCACAATTGATATACTAATAAATAAAATATATTTCTTCAGAAACTGCCTATGCTGATGATGGACATAGTGATGGTGGACATAGTGATGATGGACATAGTGATGATAGATATGATGGACATGGTGATGGTATATAAATCAATTTTGTTTACAATTAATCTGTCATCTCAAAGCTCCAAACCAATGTCAAGCACTTTTTCCATTTTGTTACACAAAAAATTGATGGTTACACATAAAATTGATATGGACTAATTATTTCGTGGACAGATGGTGGACATGGTGATGGTGGACATGGTGGATGGTGGATGGTGATGGACATAGTGATGGTGGACATAGTGATGGTGGACATAGTGGACATGGTGATGGTGGACATGGGGATGATGGATGATGGACATGGGGATGATGGATATGAAGGATGGGTATATTAATCAATTTATTTATGATCAATCTGTCATCTCAAAGCTCCAAACCAATGTTAAGCAATGTAAAGCAATGGTGATGGTATATTAATCAATTTTATTTACGATCAATCTGTCATCTCAAAGCTGCAAACCAATTTAACCCTCTTGCTGCCTAGGGCGACCTGAGACGCCCTACGTAAAATACCCCATTGCTGCCAGGGCGACTATAGTCGCCCAATTTGATAAGAAAAACACCCCAACTTTGGCCGAGAATTTCGGTGCAAAATACTCGTGCTTTTCGTTTCAATTTCTCACGACCTTACCTTACCTGATGGACATCCATTGCCTTGCTCACAAACTGGAGCTTGGTACCATGGATGCCATCACAGATCATGTGGCAATGAAGGATGTATTTGACATCCTAAATGATCTAATGATCTAATTGAACAGCAACAAAAAGTGGTAGAGCAGAAAGACGAGCAAATTACAAAACTAAGCATTGAAAAGGAAGCGTCGATATCTGGGGTCAAAAGATTGGAGCGTCGCCTGAGTGCGAGAAAATGAGGACTACGGAGGACTAAAAATTACCACACATATATAATACGCAGTCTGTATTCATTGATGACTTCGTATTAAGAATAAGGATAAATTTATTTCGGACTTACATCCATATTCACTAGAGAATTATATCATAATTATATCGTAGAAAGATATGAGGAAGAAAAAAATCAATTACTGATGGAAATGAAATGTTGCATTAATTACTATAATAGGAAACTTGAATGGTAGCGCCAAACCTTAAACCAGAGAACTTGCCTTCATATGAAGATGAAGAAGAACAAGGTTTAAATCAATTTTTGCAAACAATTTATTCGTCAGCAAATATTTTCCATACATTTCATATCATGTAAGATAGAATGAATTCAGTA
>JAGTTF010005523.1:5644-24003 GCA_019095985.1 Streblospio benedicti | reverse complement strand
GTTTACCTTGGCCCCTGGCGAGGAACCAGGCCAGGGGTATGGCATGTCAAAGCTGTGTTAAAGGACAATGGGTATAAACCATGGGTGTTTAAGTTACCAAAACCAAAATCAAAAAGAGTCGTCCAAAGACACAAAATAGTGAGTTCAGTGCTAAAAACCCCAGTCTGTATCCCCTATGTGAGAGGGCTCTCAGAGAAACTAAATGGTGTGTTTTGTGAAACACAGTGTCAGCACCTACCACAAACCTTTTTAACACCATTAAATCTATGTTGCCCTCCGAAGGACAAGTCACCAGATGACTCTAAATGTGGTATTATTTATGAAGTACAGTGCCCACAGTGCAGGTACACCTATGTTGGTGAGACGGAAGAACTTTAAGTACTGTATCAAAGAGCACCTGAACCCCAAGAGAGTGCCCCACCGCTGTAGGTGATCATATTAGAGACACGCCACACCATCAGCCCCAGAGACTTCAGGATTGTGGCGCCGTGGATGACTTAGAAATCTGTAGAAAGATCAGGGAAGCAGTGGAAAACCGTATACGGGGCCCCGAGATGAACTGGGACACTGGCTATGACCTGCCCCCCGTTTTCCTGCCACTGTTGTCATGTGACTGCCGCCGCCATGGCCTTCACATGACAAACAAGGACTGTCATTAGGCCTGAAGAAGCTCTTTGCGATAAGAGCGAAAAGTCTTAATAAAATGTAAGTCCCAATGGTTTCTGTTGGAATCTTTAAATTCTTGTCTATATATCATGAATGAAGAAACCCAAGATAAGAGAAGTGTTCATTCTTTGAAAATATGGACGGTTTGGGTCCATATGAAATATGCTACAAATTTGAGCATCCCATGTCCTTTGTCCCTATGTGACCTGTAGAGTGGTAACAACCAGATCGATGGTCGGTTGGAAAGACAGTTAAAGACAATTAATGGTGTATAAGACAGTGTAAATAATCTGAAACTATCTAAAATAATCTAATCTTCATAAAGTCATAAAGTAGTCTTAAAAATCATTACACATCAGTGACATGGATATACCGCTTACGAAACAAAACTTAAGATCTCATCTGTCAGATAGTCCATTTCAGACTTGGAGTAATGACATATTTTACATCTTATAGTTGTGAAGTACAGGTATATAAACTGACAATACATGCATGTGAAAAGTTATTGAAAAGAGAAGATGGACTTACTAGCACCTGGCTCTCCGGCAGTATATCAACCACAGCCTCGTGTAGCTTGCTGATCTGTTTGCATATGTTCCTGAAGCACACAGACGGCATTGGAGCTTTCACCTCCCACTGAAACAGGGACGTACTTTTAAGTTTGTTTGAACACTGCAACTTTGTAGGTTTTGTGTACCATTGAGTGTAAACATCAGATATTCTGATGACAATACTTTTTTTCTAGATTGGCATAATTATAAAACTAGATAGAGGCCCCCAACCCCAACCCCCCCGCCCTCGAAATTTAGCAACGAAACGTTTATTCCGCCCTCAGTTCCCTTAATTAAGACTCTCAATTTCTTAGAATTATATGTAGAGGACATTTTCAATAATGTGAAAGAAACTTCATCAGCCATAACCAAATTTCTAGACAAATAAATCCAAAATCCTACTGGTCTACGTTCACCACTAGGAAAATACAATTTAACTATACAAAGTAGAACAGAATCCTATAGCCCAGAATCCAGACTACCACAAGAAATAAAAAATAATACCAAGGCCAAGGGAGGAGTATGTATGTTTATCCATCAAGATATAAACTATGAAATGCTAGAAACAAAACCTAAAAGATATCGAGTGCACTGGCATCAAAACCCCAAATATGAATGTGACAATAATCAATGTTTACAAGCCGCCTAAACTATCAATTGTTCACTTTATTACACATATCACTTTAGAAAGCGTGCGAGACAGACAGAACAATTGTCCTATGTAGATATCAGTCTATGCCAAATAGTAGCTCTAGTCTAGATTGCAGAAAAATGCATCAAATTTTCAAAATTTTCGGGGAGATCCCCCCTACCCCCTCCCACCCCTTGGGAGGGGGCGGCCCCCACCCGCACCACCCCTGCAGCGCCAGCTTTGCCGAGTTTATTGAAGCGTTTAACAATTTTATTAGAATTGACTTGGCACAGCATGTAATGTGCAAAAACAAGATTATCTCAGAAAATCCGCATAAAAAATCTATTGCCACCTAATCGAGCGAATAAAATTTATCCGACACGATTAAACACTAACACGTATATAAATAACGATGTAATTTAAGAAAAATGTTTCAGAAAAACTTTCCAGAATTTGTAACATCCCCCATAGCGAGGATGCATTTAATCACACCGTAACATGTCAGCTTCCCACCATACCGCGAAATGATGGCGTCATTATCATAATCTATGCATATGTATGCTGGTTTCAAAGTATTTAGTCAAAAGCCTCGTTGTTGCAGATTGGTAACAGCGCTTTTCGCTGATGATATGTTAGCAGACAGGTGGCATGGCGATAATAAAGTATTGTTATCATCTTGATGTGGGGAGTTTCGATGGATTTCTTAAAATATGTAGAATATTATGGGCTCAAAGTGTGATAATAAGAATCAGCATCTATACTTTGAATACTAGAACCTTTTAGGTTACAACCGGCTGGTGCAGGTAACAATATATTTTGATTTTTTATGTGGAATTTATATCCTGCTGGTGCCTCTGATTTCTGGGTAATAATAGGTTATTATGAGTGGAGTGGAGATATCAGCCAATATCTCACTGAGTGGTTTTGATAACAATGCAGTGAGCGTGCGAGAAAGAGTGTTTGTTATCAAAACCACTCAGTGAGATATAAGTAACCCCCACTCCCACCATCCCTTACCTTTTCTCCCACATATATACTCGGCAACAAGGCATAGATACCACTTAAAAACTATCAATTTCAATCCAAGAACAAAAGAAAGTACTTCAGTTGGTGTGTTTGTGGTCAGTCACCATATACTTCAATAGTTCCTTAGAGGGGGGTATATAGAATTTAAGTCATTTGTTGGAACGTTTTGAGTTGAATGTCTGACGTGCGGTAGACAACGTAAGTTACGTAGAAAGTCATACGCTCTGAGTGCATTTTCTAAGAAATACACTCAGTGTGTACACAATGACATTTTTGTAAACCAAGGGAAATTAAAAGTAACAAAATAAAAGATATTTATATAAATCTAATGTATTATTTATCATCCAATCAAGGAAAAAGTTTTATTTGAATGTAATATAGATAATGACAATTCAAGGGAAGGTTAACATGAATGGTGTGCTGGAGAAGTGCTAGAAGTTTGTAAGTTATTGTATTGCTTGATGTAAATTTGTAACATATAAATTATAATGTCAAATCTGAAGTGTAATTGTGAAGATGTTACTCTTAATGCTAGTTGACTGTTCATATAGACATTTCAATTGTTTATTGCTGTTTTATTTGTTTATTATTTGATTGTAGATTCACGGTTTTTATTAGAAAATCAGTTGAATAAAAGGCTTCGAAATCAACAGTTTGTTGTTACAGCACTGCCATTTACAGTGAATAAACTTCAAGTGAATAAACTCATAGTGAATAAACTCAAGTCAAGATAACTCAAGGGCAATCAAGGGTCAAGGTCACAAATCAGGGGTTCTGATGTTCTACTGAAGAAGAACACGGAGCTGTAAAGGTTTATTAAAGGTCACCAGGGTCTGATGTGGAGAGTGTGAGCAAGCCCTAACAAAGCTTAGCAGAGGTAATAAGAGGTACACCCAGAGGTCCAACCAAGAATCAAGGTCAACCCAAGATAGATCATCTGCCAACATGCCGGACACTCCAACGTCCAACCCCAATGAGGCAGCTGGAGATCAAGATGGGAGTCAAGGCTATAAAACGGAAAGAACGAATAAAAAGAGACTTGTAACAAGGAAGATAAACACCCTCAAGCAATACATAGCAGAGGAGGATGTCAATGGAATTAAGGAAGAGGTAGGAAAATTAAAGAGTACATTTAAAGCTTTTAAAGATGTGCATTTTGTGTATCATGACGGTTTAGAAAATGATAATGATATTGATGAGAGTGAAGTGTATTTTACAAGTGTACAAGATAGTTACATAGAGGTGTTAAATGCTGTAAAGCTTATGAATATATCTGGTGGTTCTAGTTCTGATAATAGTAAATCCCATGATAATGATTTGTCCCGGTCGGAGTTATTGTCCCTTATGAATATGCCAAAGTTAACATTAGATCCCTTTGGGGGGACCCACTGGAATTTCACACGTTCATGCTTGCCTTTGATCAAACAGTTGATGTACTGCCTGGTGGTGATGATATAAAACTTACCAGATTAATTGAATACACAAAGGGTCAGGCAAAAGATGCAATCAGAAAGTGTGTTCTAATGGATCCAGGTGTTGGCTACCAGAAAGCAAGAGAAATTCTACAAACTAGATTTGGAAACAAATACCTTGTCACAGAGAAAATAATCTCAGAAATGAAGTACGGAAAGCAAATCAGATCCGCAGCAGAACTCAGTAAGTTTGCTGATGAATTAGAAGCAAATGCTATAATTCTGCAAAGATTAGGGCAAACTACAGAGCTTGATACCCAAGCTTCTGTGGTCCAAATTCTCAAGAGATTACAACCATTCATACAGAATCGCTGGAAAAGAAAGGCTCTTGAGGTTAAAAGGGAGAGAGAATTTTACCCAAACTTCGCAGATTTTGTCAGATTCATTTCTGAGACAGCATCAGATCTGAATGACCCTGTCTATGGAAAGCTGGAGAATAAAAGTCATGAAAACAAACATCATGTGAACCATCAAGTGGTCAAAGGTGAGCACACAAAGTTCAAGG
Organism: Streblospio benedicti; assembly: GCA_019095985.1. NCBI lineage: Eukaryota > Metazoa > Annelida > Polychaeta > Spionida > Spionidae > Streblospio > Streblospio benedicti. Next base: position 19,152 of record JAGTTF010005523.1, on the reverse strand, counting down.
AACAACAGTTTAAGAAACCCATGGTGAATGGTTATAGTCGTCAAGAACAGAAATGCATTCTATGCCATGACAATCACAGACTATGGCATTGTAAAGTGTTTAGAGAGAAATCTCCAAGAGAGCGTCTAGAATTAGTTAAAACAAATAACCTTTGTGAAAATTGCTTACTAAACAACCATTCAACAGCTCAATGCAAGAAACCCTCAGTTTGTAGCGTACCTGGATGTGGAGAAAAGCACACAAAGTTTCTGCATCAAATAAACACAGAAGAACTGCGAGATGTACAGGCCAACACAGCAATAGAATCAGATGTCTTAATGCCCATTGTACCTGTTCTTGTAAATGGACGTCATAAGGTGCATGCTTTATTAGACACAGGATCAACAGGAAGCTTCTGCACACAGGAAATGGTAGAGAAATTGGGTCTCAACAAGAAGCCAGTAACTTATACGCTCGGCACCCTCAGTGCATCTAAGGAGATAAGAAATACTTCAAGCGTGAACTTTGAAGTGACAGATGTAGATAGTGAAGAAGTTCTGTCATTGTCAGAAGTTCTTGTTATCAAGGAAATACCAGTTAGCAAGACACCATCATCAGTTGATTTCCCCCACCTGAAGGATGTCCCTTTTACAAGGGGTGATGTAAAGGTAGATTTGCTAATAGGTCAAGATAATGCTGAAGCGCTAATACCGTTGGAAGTGATAAGAGGCCAAAAGGGAGAACCATTTGCGGTAAAGACTTTATTTGGATGGACAGTAAATGGACCGATGAGTAATGTGACCAGTCATAGAATCATATCAAACTACATCAAGACACAAAACCTGGAATCAAGACTAGATGAATTATGGAACATTGAATGCAATGATGGCTGTGAAGAGACATTAATGTCTCAAGAAGACCACAAAGTCCTGAAATTATGGGATGAAAATCTAAATAGGGAAAATAACAATTATGTATTACCAATACCATGGAGAGACAACACCAGACTTCAAGACAATAGAGATGCTGCAATATCGAGGCTTACATCCTTGACTAAGAGCTTGAATAAAAGGGGGATCATGGACCGATATCGGCAGGAATTAGAGAAACTGGTGGAAAAGAACTATGCAGAGGAGGTTCCTGCAGAGGAAGTCAATAGAGATAAAGATGTATGGTACTTACCTCATCATGCAGTCATGAATGATAAGAAACCCGACAAGTTGAGAATTGTATTCGACTGTGCAGCTAAGTTCAAAGGTGAATCGCTAAATTCCAGATGTCTGAAGGGTCCAGATCTCAATAACAAACTATTACATGTCCTGCTCAGATTTAGAGAGCACCAATACGCTGTAACATCTGATATTGAGGCAATGTACTATCAGGTCAAGGTTGATAAAAGGAACAGGAATGCCTTACGATTTATTTGGAAGGATGAAGATAGTCAGGAGGTCAAGACTTACAGGATGACAGCTCATGTTTTCGGGGGTGTGTGGTGTGCTGCTGCCGCGACTTATGCACTAAGAAGGACAACCAAAGATTATCAGGTGGAAGACAAGATCATCGTAGACACGGTGAACAAGGGTTTTTACGTGGATGATTGTTTAATGTCAGTGAGGAGTATAGAAGAAGCAAAGTTGATGATGAATGGAACTAGTGAATTGTTGGAAAAGGGTGGCTTTAATCTAACAAAGTTCATGTCAAATTGTCCAGAAATAATAAAGGATCTGCCATTAGAACAACAAGCCAAGGAAATGAAGGAATTCAACGGTGAACGCAGTAGTAAAGTCCTTGGCATTGGATGGAACATGGATGCTGATGCCTTCTGCTTCAATGTAAAGTTGAAAAATGAAGAACTAGTTACAAAAAGGAAAATGTTGAGCGTCGTAGCATCTATTTATGACCCTCTGGGATTGATTAGTCCAGCCATCATGCCTGGAAAGATGCTTCTCCAAAGAGCTATGAAAGAGCAAATCAGTTGGGATAAACAAGTTTCATGTGAGGTAGCTGACCAATGGAAACAATGGCTTAGCAATATTCAAGATGCCAAAGATATGCTGATCTGTCGATGTGTAAAGAAAAATGATTTTGATGATGCCAACATTGAGCTCCACAATTTCAGCGACGCAAGTGAAAAGGGGTATGGAACTTGTCATTACATAAGATGCATAAACAAGTCAGGCCAGATAAGCAACGAACTTCTTATGAGCAAGGGAAGGGTAGCACCATCCAAACAAATGACAATACCCAGACTTGAACTTCAAGCAGCTGTCTTATCAGCTCAAATAGCTACCATGATACAACAGCAGCTTAATGTCAAAATAACATCAAGCTTCTACTGGACCGACAGTCAAATTACCTTGCAATACATAAGGAATAAAAATAGAAGATTTAGTACCTTTGTTGCCAATAGGGTCTCCAAAATTTTATCGCATACAGAAGCATCACAGTGGTATCACGTTCCTGGAAAAGAAAATCCTGCTGACCTTGTGTCCAGAGGAACATCAAGCAAATATCTCAATAATAGTATTTGGTTTAAGGGCCCAGACTTTCTCCATAAGCATAAAGACAGCTGGAATGTAAATGATTTTGCTGAGGATATTCCTGATAGTGATATTGAAATAAGAAGAGAAAAGATATTAGTCCCAATCACTACACATTTAGCAAGTTTGGAAACGTCCCCAATACAGAAAATGGTCGAACACTATTCTGACTGGATGAAGCTGAAACGTGCAGTGACATGGCTGTTAAAGTTCAAAGATATCCTAATGGGGAGAGAAGTAGAGAAAAGGATTACTCCTGGAGATCTTTCAAAGGCTGAATACGTCATCATAAGGTATTCTCAGAACAAGGTATTATATGACAACAGCTACAAGAGTCTTTATAAAAAACTGAATCCCATAATTGATGAGCAAGGCTTACTTAGAATTGGAGGTAGAATAAGACCGCATGAAGAAGGTGCACTGGTTGTATGTGATGAAAATATCAGCAAGAAAATAGTAAGATGGGAACATGAGAAACACCACATGGGTGTTGAATACACTTTGGCTCAAGTTAGAGAAAAATACTGGATACCTAGACCAGTTGTAAAATCTATACAAAGATCTTGTATCACCTGCAAAAGAAACAATGCTAGACATGGTGAACAGATGATGGGAGATGTACCAGAAAAGAGGCTAGCAAAGGAAAAGCCCGCCTTCCACCATACAGGCACTGATTGCTTTGGTCCCTTTATAGTTAAAAGGGGAAGGACAGAAGTGAAACGATACGGAATCATTTTTACCTGTCTGACATCCCGTGCTGTGCACATTGAAATGCTTAACAGCCTAACAACAGACTCATTTATAAATGGGCTAAGAAGATTCATTGCAAGAAGAGGTGCACCAATTTCAATAACATCAGATAATGGTACCAATTTTATTGGTGCTGAAAGAGAACTGAAGAAGGAATTAAAAACACTAGATCAGAGCAGAATTGACAGTGAACTGTGTTCCAAGGGTATTGAATGGCACTTCAACCCACCACATGCAAGCCACATGGGTGGAATATATGAACGCCAGATAAGATCAATAAGGAAAGTGCTAAATTCATTTAAAAAGGATCAAAGAATGACAGATGAAGTTTTCAATACTTGGCTTTGTGAAGTAGAATCAATCTTAAATAATCGGCCGATTACACCAAACAGTGATGATATAAATGACTTACAAGCCCTAAGACCTAGCCATCTACTTCTGATGAATCAAGGAGGGTCACCAGAGCCATGCAAGTCATCATTACCTGATTATTATAGAAGAAGGTGGAAACAAGTCCAATACCTAACATCCATATTTTGGACCAGATGGAGCAAAGAATACATCTGTGAGCTACAAAGGAGACAAAAATGGCACAAGAGGGCTAGGAATGTATCCGTAGGTGATCTGGTACTGCTTGTAGAGGAGAATACTCCTAGAAACATATGGCCTATAGCGAGGGTGATAAAAACAATCAAAGGCAGGGATGAATTAGTGAGATCCGTGATAGTTAAGACAAAAAATGCCCAATTAACCAGACCTATACATAAGCTAGTCTTGCTAGAAGCAAATTTGTTTGAATGATTTTGTAAGTGTTATTTATAATTGTGGTTTTAGTTGATGATCACTTTGTCATTATGCGTCTTGTTAGAATTTAGTTGGGTAAATTCAACTGGGGGGAGTGTAACAGTTGCACTGTAACTGCAACAATTGTGGTGTGTGGCCACGTGGTGGTGACAAATGAGGAGTCCCACCTGTTGTGTGTTTGTGGTCAGTCACCATATACTTCAATAGTTCCTTAGAGGGGGGTATATAGAATTTAAGTCATTTTGTTGGAACGTTTTGAGTTGAATGTCTGACGTGCGGTAGACAACGTAAGTTACGTAGAAAGTCATACGCTCTGAATGCATTTTCTAAGAAATACATTCAGTGTGTACACAATGACATTTTTTGTAAACCAAGGGAAATTAAAAGTAACAAAATAAAAGATATTTATATAAATCTAATGTATTATTTATCATCCAATCAAGGAAAAAGGTTTTATTTGAATGTAATATAGATAATGACAATTCAAGGGAAGGTTAACATGAATGGTGTGCTGGAGAAGTGCTAGAAGTTTGTAAGTTTATTGTATTGCTTGATGTAAATTTGTATTGCTTGATGTAAATTTGTAACATATAAATTAAAATGTCAAATCTGAAGTGTAATTGTGAAGACGTTACTCTTAATGCTAGTTGACTGTTCATATAGACATTTCAATTGTTTATTGCTGTTTTATTTGTTTATTATTTGATTGTAGATTCACGGTTTTTATTAGAAAATCAGTTGAATAAAAGGCTTCGAAATCAACAGTTTGCATATTAAGTTAGATTTGGCCACGGACTATTGCAGAATAAAAAAATATATGATCACAACCAATACATTACTATATTTTTATTTCTTAGTGATGATAAAGATTAAATGATGTAAAATAAAAGAACTTTACAAATTTTTGAATGAGTTGAAGTGCAATTCAATACAATTTCCACCAAAAACAAAAATCTCAAAAATCCCTTCAATAGAAACATATAAAATTTACTTTGAAGCAACCTCTCTAACTCGCCCCCCCCAACCTCACTAATACAATCATTCAGTGGGCAAGTTTTGCTAAAATAATTAGGTAATCATATTCTTACAACTATAATCAGAAATTCAATTATTAAATTTTGGTATGTAGCATATGGTTTTCATTTCTATTTTTATTTCTTTTCTGCTATTTATTCCAAAATCAAACATAATATTAAAGTTTTCAATACAAAAGTATCCTTTTTCAAAATAACTTCCTAACAACAATATTGACATTGGTAAATATTTTCAGAGTAAGAAAATAGTTACTCATTTCTAGCCTACCCAAATCTATGTTTGTCAACCTATGTATAGGTATGCAACATGAATCTTTGAAGCATTATGATACTTTTGTTATTTCCATGTTTATTTTTACTTGCATTGTGTATGTGAGCTGCATGTCCAAACATATAGGGTTTCAATGGCAAGATATTTGTCATTCTTTATAACTACTAAAACACACACAAAATACATTATGTAATGTTATACAGACCCTTTTTCTAGAAAAATCACTGAACATTCCGCCATATTGCCATTTAAAAATTGACAACGGGCACCATCACATTTATGACGCGGTATCGTGAAGTTGTAGTCGAAACACCACTGATTAGCACGAGAGACACCACAGCTATAACTTTGAAACGGCTCGACCAAATGTCGTGAAAATTTGTAGAATCACTCCACTGATACAATGCTCTGACATCCTTAAATCTAGTCATTTAATAATTACTGGATCTTTCATAATTAATGTCTTAATTAAGCCATGCAAATACAACATGACGTCACAAGCTCCGCCCCCTTGTTTACTATCTGATAGTCTGCAAGGTGCCGTCTACAATGGGTGAGGCAAACGGCAACTGTTTATCACCGTCTGGTAAACTTTGGTTAATTACTCATTATAGTTTTAATCAACTTACAAATCTATTACACCGGTTTCCATTATTCTTTCCACTCTTTTATTGATATATATATTATCCTTAAGAAATTTGTTTATGATAATAAATGGTGTCTTAAAATAATGCCAGCGACGATATCTCAAGTCTAAACCACCTGTGCTATTCAAAGAAACAGCGTAACGTGCGTGTTGACAACAAAGGTGGGTTGAAACATTTGTTGCCCATTATTCATTAATTTACTAGATATATTGGAATTCCTTTCATACACATCATGTGTTATCTCATCAGAGATATATTTTTCTAAACTCGCTTGAGGTTTCACCGAATGAAATGCGCATGAAATCTCTAGAACGTAGAACGAATCGGTATTGTTGAATATGAGGCAAGCATGTGCTGTAAGATAGACAGAAAGTTGAACGAGTTGTTTGTTCGACATTCTAAGCTTGGAGATAGCTAAATATGTAATTATTTGTTCGCACTGCCATATCCAATATACGTATCAGAAGCAGATTTCAACAAGGATTCCATTGGTGTATTCTATTTGTTGCTAGCTTTAATAATAGTCGTGTTACAGCAAATACTGACTCGTCAGGTTGTTTTCGTAAACAAGGCAGGGAGCACCTGTTTATTCTTAGAAATGTGATGATTTTACAAGCATGGTGAGTTGTTGAAAATATGTGTTGTCCATTATTTAGTAATTTATTAGGAATATTGGACCTCGTTTCATACACAACATATGTTATGATGTCAAAGATACATTTTTCTATCCTCGCTTGAGGTCTTACGAAATATTGTGCAATGCTTTTAGATCAAGATTGACGAGAACGCTTCATGATAATATTTAGATCTACTTGTCAGTGACAGCCGTTTTGGGGAACCGGTAAAGCATAGTGAAGTTTGAAAACGGTTTTTAAAAAGAATACTGTGTGTATGCAATCCTTAGCACAAATTATGGATGATGTAAGGTCTGCTATGCCTCTCTTGAATAAATTTTGAAAAAGGTCAGCAGAAGTTGTCATACGAATGATTTTAAAAAATGTCTTGCTATCTGTCAAAATCACAACACAGGCCGGCAAGTTTGGAGGGAACAGTCCGAGTTATGAAGACGTTTTTGCAGAAAAATGCTGACAGTATGCAAACTTTAACATGAGATTTGTCTGATATATGTTCTGTTATAAGTCTCTCTTGAATGAAACGTGCATTTTTTCCCGGATAGACAGAAAAAAGGACCAACACACGCGCCGGTTTCTACACACGGGGCACAAACCACTGCGATTTTATAAACGATGCGTGTTATTTGAGAAATATCCTTTCATCCATGTCTTCATAATCGGTTTATAATTGTTCCGACGTGTGAATTCTTGATGGGTATGTTATTGTAACGATGGTAATCCATCCATAGGAATGTTTGAGACCCAAGTGGTAGTATAACTAAATCCAGAGAAAGGGGCGGGGCATCGTAACTATGAAATAGCGCCAAAGCGCATGCGTGTATATTATATGCAAATGCATGACGTCAGGTTGTATCAAAGAGACAGGATTTCACTCGATTATTTTACAAATAAAAGTCTTCATAATGATAAATGCATTAGATAAAAACTAACTGTCTGTTTCTTTTACTGTTTATTTAATAGCACTTTAGTGACTGCTTGGAGACACCTTGATGCCAAGGCTGAAGAAAACATAAATACCATGAAGAAGAAATGGACTCACAATTCATTTAAATTTGGTTAACTTACAAACTGCATCTAATTGTCACTTACGGATCATTCAAGATAATCAAATGAAATCAAAAAGATTTTACCGAGGTTTTTTGTTGTAATGGTCCTTAGTCCGACTAATTGCACAGCCCCAGCTCCCAAAATTAGCTGACATGTTCGAGAGTTGAACATCTGAAAGAAAAAGAAAAGAAATTTGTATTAATAACTTCTTTAAAAGTGTTTAAAACATGGGACAATTTAGAACACAAACATCTTTGATTATATTTCTCAACTCATTCAATATCTTGGATGATATAGAATTATATAATAGAGGGAGGTGATTAGAGATTTGAAAATGGTAATGGACTATTCCACAGTTTAATTAACTTTTGTGATGATTGATATATGATGTGAAAAAACATACACAAAAAGAAACACACAAAAAAAGTTGACATACTTTGAGTATTTCAACTAGCCTATTGAGTATATCTGGTGTAGCCGTTGGAATGTCATCGACGCACTGACAGTACTCCATCACCATCTTCAGTAGGAGTAGCACAGTACTAAAAAGACAGTATCGCACAGTGTAATACTCCATATTCTATTCATTATTGTATGCATATGAAATAGAATTGTGCACTACTTGCAGTCAGTATTGCATGCATATTCAGGGAATATATGTGATAACGTTTTTTCAGTACTCTTTGGCACATGGTTCCCAGCAATTGGTGAAAGTTAAATTCAGGGTCATTTCAAGTTATTTTCAAGGTTTTCATCAAATTCCAGGTCAATTTATCATTTTTTTCTATCAAATTAAATGGCTTTCTGAAGTATTTGTAATCAAATTGACCCAAAAATATTGCAAAAAATAGATAATAAATAAATTTAATTTGTTATACTGTTTTATTTTCATCATTTGACATGCATTTTATGTAATGTTTTTTTTTTACACAAAAATAAACTTTAGAATCAAATTGAAATATCACATGAGCTTAATTGATATCTGATAATATGAGCATCTCAAATTTTAGATTCTGTATAACAATTATAAGAAATTGGCAACCAAATTATAATTTCTAGGAGCATGCAATATTTACTTGGGAGGCCTATAGGTGACTTTTTTTTTTTTATCCCATGCGCACCAACGCAAGGCAGAATACATCTATCAGTTGATGTTGCCCTTTTAATGGTTGAAGTTGAACCATGCAAAGACATCCCGATCTTGGCAGGTATTTTGACAGTATTTTGATAGTGAGTGTTGATCTAACCTTATCATGTTATATTGGGCTGTTTAGACCGATGATCCCGCATGCACAATAATACGAATACGCCATTCCCGCATATAGCTTTTTCCCTCCTCAACAGTATTAATATTATGCCATTTAAACACCGATAACAGGTGATTTTAATCTTTATTCTGTAGAAATCCATTTTATTTTTGGTTCAATTGGCCGCCATGACACGCATATGTGGTTTTTCAATAATAGGTGTATGACTTAAGTTTGTTGATCTATGTGCAGATGCGACGTCAATAAAAGAGCATATGTATTGCTTGCTGTCAAATCTGTTGTTGTGAACCAGCTATTTCCAGTCTTTATCAGTAGTTGGTTTTCTTCATGGATTACAATCACACATCATCACACAACTCAGTGATAAAGACTAATTAAATAAAACGTGACTGTTTTCGATTTTTGACAGTAAGTTATAAATTTTTTGAAAACAACTGAAAATTCCAGGCGATTTCCCGATTATTGCCCAAATCAACAGAATTCCCGCCATTTTCCCGTGCTCATGTGTCAAATCTAAAATTCCCGGTTTTTCCCGACCTCCCGGTACTGCTGGGAACCATGTTTGCAATTTAATTTTGGCATGTGAGCCTGGGCATGTGAGTGTATACATCCATGTAGTGGTAAAAAATTCTACAAACTAAGATATGATAATTGCCTTACCCGACAACGGCATACTTTTCCCCATCGACAACCAGATGCTCCATCTGTTTCGCCTCGAAGTCTATTTTGCGTTTAGGAAGGCACAGCTGCCCTGCAAAATGGACACCACGATAGTGGGTTAACCATCAACAAAAAGCTGAGTCGTCTCTGCAATGACATGTCAATAGTGTAAATATTTCAATGATGATACATGTATGAAGACTTGTCAATTTGTCCAGTAACATTCAGCAATCTCTTCGTTTCATTTTCTTGAAATTTGCTAGTAAAATGAAGAGAATGCTCACGTACTGCTCACCAGCCTCACCTGACTGTGATATGTGGTTGACTAGATCCTGGAACTCAGGAGGGACATCATTCTGCTTCCATCTCTCATTATCCAGGATTAAACTGAAAAATGTTAATTTTACATTTCAGTAAAAGGTATGTTCACACCAATTCAAACTGACAATAAGGTAACATAAATATCACTTTCATTAAAAAGTTCTATAAGATTTTACCTCAGCTTATTCCTCCTTTCTTCATGGAATCGGGTCACAAACCGATTTGCCTGAAAAAAAAAAAAAAAAAAAGAAGATTTATATGTTATGCCTATTGTTAATATAATTTTCATTCTCATTGCAATGGATATTCTATTTGTAAATAACAGGTAAATCTTTATCTTTGATATAGAATATACTTGAATTCACAGTGCTACACATGAAATGTATTTACATATTTATTATGCTGTATGATACGAGTACAAGTTTCCCTCAATTTCTGATGGGAGGAAAGTGTAAAGGACCATGTCAACAGCGATCAAATGGCAGAATAGGTGTGGTGTATAAACTTTGTACAAAATGGCAATGTTTCCTTCAGTATCGAAACACATACATTGACATTGTAAACCAATATTTTTGTATATACATATTAGAAACAATCACCCCAAAAGATTGTATGGTATTGTAATGTATTTTTAATAAGGAATATTTGCTCACATTAAAACAAGGCCAACTTCATTTGCATACCTGACTTTGAAGACATGTTCGTAGTGATGTGCTCTTCCGCCCACTTATGGCCTCGCAATCATTCACAAAGCCCTCAACTGCTCGTGACAGATTCACAAACTCGTTTGTGCTCAACTTTTCAAGAAAGCCATCCTGTGTTGATAAAAATGGGCAATAAGAAAGCTTTCAACATGTAACATGATTATGTGTGTATCCTCATGCATTATGATTTGAATATACAAACTTATTTTTACGGCTTTGACATCAAAGTAACATGTGAAGTTTAAATTTCCCAATACTTGGTTTACTTGAAATGTCACTCTTTTTCAATGCTTTGATATTTCAACGAAAAATGATACAAATGAGAAGTTGAATAATGATTAGAATGGGATACTGAAAGTAAGTACAATACTTGTAAGTAATATACTTTTGACAGTCTGTGCTCGGTGACATGCAAATTGAGGGAATTGTATTTGTGATAAGAAATGCACAAGGCATTCACATCACAGATGATGAGTTATGTATTAAAGAAACATGCTCTTGAAGGCTTTGAAAAAATCAGCTGTTCATTCTGAGCAGGGTTTCAATTAAAAAATATTCAATACATTTGATTTCATACCAAATTTACTATTACAGGCGAATGTATAAGAGAACTTGTACACACTCACTAAGATTCACAAGAGCACCAAACATTGGCAAATCAAGGGAAGTGCAGGGTGTGCAATTCCCATCCCCCTTTTCCATCCCAAATGTCATTTTATGGGTGTTTTAGCATCACTGGAAGATTTTGCATGCACAAACTTCGTCAGATCTATATCACTGGTTAGCCCCCTCTTTTCCAAAACCTTTGATTTACAATGCCCACGAGCTATGTGGAAAAAAAAAAAGGAAAGTTTCAAATCTATCCCAAACAATCAGAGTGTGTTTCATTTTCATGTTTGTCCCAAAATATCACTCCATATTGTCCTGGGTTTAGTAAGTCCTGCCAGGATTTAACACTTCAACATAAAATGCAACATCAGATACCAATCTGAAATGAGAAATAAAAAACTCCATAAACATCATGTATTCATAATGGCAAACATCAATGGAAATATAACAGGATATGATTTGAAAGGCATAAATTCTTTAAGCCTATGTAATAATAATGCGTATCACATATGAGGCACTGTTGTCCTGTGCAGACCTGCACTAGCATTAAATTTTAAATCATTTTTCCACCCTGCACTTTTATCACACCCTGCACTTACTAAATTTTTGGATAATTTTCCACTCTGCAGGGTTATTATAAAAACACAGGAGGTGATACTACCCAATACCATGAACAGTCAGTCACCATAGTTAGATGGCATGTAGCTGAACAATACAACATAAAAACCAAAACATGAAACATACCCATGCTGTGGACTGCCATCATTGCATACTCCCAGTTTAATGAGCTGACTCCTTAGATAGATTTTGAAAATGTTGTGCACTCGCTGAAACAACTCCTGAAAATATGAGAAAAGAAAATCATTTTGAGATATCAAATACGTTAACAAATGTATGAAAAGAAAGCATCATCAAAAGGTCACAAACCAAAGTGTTTAGATAGGATAAATTATTAAGCTCACCATCACGGCTGAACACTAGCATATAACAGCCTGTTTCGATTATACCCTCAGATGATAAAAAAAAAATCATATCCCAAGAAAAACACATGCTAATAGGTTATAGCCTATAGGCATAATAAACCCACATAGAGCCAATGTGGTTCATGTGAAATAAGCTCTGCTTGGTCGCAGTCTCTTTTCAAGACACAAACCAAATTTGAGCAATCAATGCGACGTGTAGAGGGATAAAAGTCTGAAATGGACCGAATAATATTGCAGAACAGAACAAAATATGGACGTAGCAAGAATTTAAAGATTCCAACAGAAACCATTGGGACTCACATTTTGGTGAGACTTTCGCTCTTATTGCAAGAGCTTCTTCAGGCCGAATGACAGGCCGAATGACATGCTTACACTCCCTGGCCCCGCCTGAAGACCAGGACAGGGGAGTGTAAGTAAGCCAAAGCAGTGTTAAGGGACTGTGAACTCTTTTCTTAGATTTTATTAAACTTTGATTTTCTCACTCATTATTGCTTCAAATTCTACAAATTACACCTTATTTTGTAGATAATTATCTAATCTAATGACACAACATGTTTTTGAATTGTATAGATTGGATGGAAAAATTTTATATAAAGCAATTAATGAAAAATGACAACTTTGCCTGTGAAGCATATAACTGATAGTAAAACATCGAAATGACCAAAATCACTATTCAGTTACAAAATTTGTATATTTATCTAGAAAACCTTGCCTCAAAATTTTTTATATTTTTTCCTATTTATCATTTTACATGCATTTTAAGTTTTAAACCACCTATTTTCCGAATTTTCTTGCAAATCAATACAAAAAACGTTCATAATTCATCAACGAAATAAAAAAAAATAAAAAATCCCTAGTAAGGTTTTCTTCAGAATGCATATATCTTCAAATATATACACGTTTGTGAAAATTTGATTTCATGGTTAAGGAGAAATATAAAAAGAAAAATTCATCCACTATGCAAACTTAGTTTTGAGAAAATGGGCTTTAAACATGGCCTATCAATATACATTGATAGTAATTGATGTCTATAAATGTATCATATAAGAAAAAACTATTGATGATAAAAGGTTCATTTTAAAAAAGATGTTGTTCTTTATCATTTATAGCATACAAAACATTGAAAATGTAAAAATTTGATTTTTTAGCCCATATAACCTTATAATCCTGCAAAGAATGAGTCATTGTTTTCACTCAGCTTGGTCTTTACAAAATGCGTTGTAATGGGAAAAACTATTGAAGATAAAAGGTTCATT